>JAOWAN010067820.1:0-11630 GCA_028566635.1 Lobelia cardinalis
TCCCATAATTCGTAAATACCATATAATATAATAATATATATTTATATTATTTATCGATTGGTTCGCGGGGTGTTACAGTGATCGATGCTGAAGCCACCCACATCTACTTGGTAAGAACTGAAGTACAATGTTTGGGTTTGGTCTTAGAGAAGGGAGCATGCAAAAGGCTATCAATTCTCTAGTGCAATCAGTTGTGGGAATCACTAGAGGAGTCCAAGGGGTCGAATTAAAAATGTGATATCGTGTGATAAGTATTTTTCACGATATGAGATGAATTGATATGAGTGATATGAAATTTGTTGTAAAATAACATGTTTTCCCTCATATTAAAGTGATGTGAGGAGATAAAAAGGATGAGAGAGGAGAGAGAAGAGAGAGAAAGGATGAGAGAGCAGAGAGAATGTGATGTGATATGTTTGAATTGATTTGTAAGAATGAATGTATATGGGTAATAAATAGAAAGTATGTGATATGGAATGTTAAGGTGTGATATCAATATTTTACCATATCATGATATCACAAAATTGAATTTGTGATTCAAGCCCAAGTAAAAGAGGGATCATATGAAGGAAAAAACTAGTTTCCCTGTTGTGGAGATGAATGACTTTAAGGTGATCCTTGGTTTACAGTTTCTTTGAGAGACTAAGGCCAGTGTGAATCTAGCCAGAAACTCACTGATGTGGTTGAGCAATAAACTGTATATAGTATTCCAGTGGTACTCAAAATGTCGATGGGAAGATTTCTCAACGCTTTTCAATTAAAAGCGAGGTTTCGTATGTGTGAACCCACTTACATCGCCATGTTAAAATGGGATGATATCAAAGCTACCTTTATAAGGATCATTATCTCAATCGGTGAAAGAGGTATTGCTTGAGTTTCAGTATGTCATGCTTCATGAGTTACCAAAGAAGTTAATTACCATAGTGGAGTGTGGTAGATCATGAAATAAAACTCCGTGAGCATGAAGCCTCCGACTCGTGCTCTATATCGCATGTTGCAGTTAGAGTTAGCAGTGTTGAGAAACCCCTGATTTGAGCTATTGAAAGCTGGGTTGATTGTGCCAGCGAAGATCCCATGTCAGACACTTGTCTTATTTCAAAGGAAAGCCCATGGTTCATTCCGAGTGCGCGTGGACTATTTTCATTAACTTAGTATCACAATATCCTATGATGGAAGATAAGGCATTGAATCGGGTAACCATAAGGATTAATTACCCAATTCTGCTGCTAGGGGATTGATTTGACCAACTAAGCAGGGCACATGTCTTCACGAAACTAGATTTGTGATGTAACTCCCCAACACCACAACTAAATTGTGGCAAAAACTTTAAGTATAATTACTACATAACTCACTTTAGCATTTACAAAGACCAACTGAATCACAAAGTATAATTACATAGCATCTACGTTTTAATATTTAACCCCAAAATATTTAGATCAACTCTTCCTACAACATTTCGAAAGATGACCTTGACATCAGTTTATATTTACTTCCAAAAATATTTTACTTACATATGGCACCTAACTATCACTACAAAAAGGCCACTGTGTGCTGACGGAAGATTTCGTTGGCAAAAAAACATCTTTTGTCAGCAAGCAAAAATGCCGACGAAAAGCTGCAGTTGGTATCACTGACGAATCGTCGGTATTGCTGACAAAATATGCTCGACAATTTTAAAAAGTATTTTTTTAATAATTTAATTTCAGAAATTAAAAATGCCGAAAAAATGTTGCCGGCAATTTTCGTCAGCAAGTTAGAATGAATAATTTAACCGCTCTGTTGGCTCTGGATAGAGAGAACAATGTTGCGTAAGTCATTGAGATCCTGCGACGGGCTTCCGTTTGCTCTGCTCTCTCCTCACTCTTTTTATGGCTGACTCCTACTCTGAATCACTATCAGTAGAAGAATATAAATCCTCGGTACATGGTCTATAACTTGGCAAGAATCGTCCGGACTCACTTATACTAGAAATCCGATCTCTCCTCGCAAGAGCATGCATGATTTATGCTAACCTAATAAACCCCAATATCATTAAATTTCATTTAATTTAACCTAAATATTCTATTAGTTGACTACAACTAATTAATTTAATTTAATTATTATTTTTTATTAATTAATTTTACTCGATGATCTTGAAAAGAAATATCCCATAATTGTTTTTTTATAAACTATATTTCATTTAAAAAAATTTACTTAAATGTTTTTTTCTGACATTTTCTAGTTTTAATACGTTTGGAACTAACTCGCTAAGTTCAGCATTAGTGGTTAACACCGGAAGCAATGGTGAGAGTGAGCAGAGTGGTGCTGAAAGAAGTAGGAATAGGAATAAGCAAGACCCTCTCGGAAATACTCGTCTGTCCTCTCTCCAAACAACCCTTGAGGTTCTTTCCCCCCATTTCCCCAATTTACAAACTTATATGAAGTAAAACATATGCATTTCATTGAGCCCTAATTTCTTTAGATTCTATCTGTGTTTGGCTGATTTTTTGTCCTATATATATATATATATATATATATTTTTTTTTTTTCTTTTTCATAGGGCATGCGAGAAATCAAATTCCCTGATTAGCGATGCCATCGGCGTTTCTTTTCCTGTAAGTTCCATCATCACTGCCTGTGCTTTTGAAATTGTATAATCTTGGTTTCACTTTTCTATGATTCTATCTGTGTTTGGCAACTTGCTAGTGAATTAATTAATTAATATATATATATATATATATATTTTATGTATGTTATTAGAGTTACTCCCTCCATCCCAAATTGAGATACTAGGTATGCTTGGCACGTGGTGCAATTTTAAAAAGAAATTAAATGTATTATTTGAGTTGTAAATATTATTTCGAAAAATTGAAAATTCAGGGAAAATGTAGAAAGAATTTAAAAAACTGAAAAATTGGAGGAATTATGGAAATAATTAAAAAAAATTAAACAATGGAATGTGAATCAATGGCTCATATTATTTTAATCTAATGATCGGAAATTTTATACGGCCTGGGTGTCAAATCATGATGTTTTATACTATATATATATTTGTTATGGAGGGGTATATTATTTCCATATATCAAAGTCAATTAATGCACGATAAAATCATAGTTCTTGAATCGGGATATGTATCATGTATCGGCATTTATCTTCATGATACATCGTGGGATGCACTTTAGTGTATTATAACACATGTTAAATAAATTTTAAAATTTGGTTCATAATTATATTTGTTCACATGAAATATAATTATTAAGCAATAATTTGATGTAAATAAGTCCTCATAAGATCAAACTTGGACTTTAGTATATTGTAGGGTGTAAGTAGGAACTAGGAAACAAGTACTCCCTCATTCCCAAAAAAATTGGTCCGGGTTATTGATATCCACCTCATATTCATCTTCGTCATCTCCCACAATCAATCCATCAATTAAAACTTCTTCATTAATAAAAATAAGCTACACACAACGTAATGAGAGGAACCTTGATCAAAAGAAGATCAAAACCCCTTTCAAGTACCAAAACCTTAGAAACGTTAATTGGTAAGAATATGTGGATGGCTAATCAACCCAACAAGTGCGATTGCTTGAAGAACTGAGAAGATAAGTTGATGAATGCTATTAAACCCCTAGGTCGCAATTAACCTAAGAACTCAATAGGGGAATTAATTGTTCAAGAACAAAACTCAAGAACAAAGAATTCGGAAATAAAGAAAATCCCACAAAGAGAATTTTCGAAACAAAGCAAAGCTTTCAATTAATCATAAACTTAAAACTTAATTTTAATGAATAAAATGAAGGCCTTTATATAGGCTACAAGATTATAATCCTAAACCAACTAGGAGATAGGAAAACTACTAATTAGGAACTCCTATAAGAAAAGAATTACTATTTAGAAACTAGGAAATCAAACTAAGAAAACCAAATAGGAAACGAATTAACTAAGAATCCAACTTGGAAACTAATTAACACTTTATCCAGCGATGGGAACCAAATCAGAAAAGGAAAAGGCCTGCTGCTGCAGCCGAGCATGTCGAGCAAGCTTGTGGTCGCCCTCCTAGGTCGCGACCTCTTCCATGCTCGTCTGTCCTCGCGTCCCGTTGATCAAACATAGCGAGCTTAGCTTTCCCGGATCGCCCTTGCCTAAACTGTCCCATTGATAGCTCGCAACCAGCTATGAGAACCCATTTATCGGTTTCTTGGCTCGAGCTCGCGTCACAGGTCCCTGTAGCCTGGTCGTCTTGGTCGCCTCGTGAGTTGACCCTGACGATCTCTCGTCATCTTCCCCCTCTTGAAAAGGATTTGCCCTCAAAGCAAACATGTCGTAGAGAGAGAGATCGGCAACATTAAAGGTTGCACTAACATTATACTCGCCTGGCAAGTCGACCTTGTACGCATTATCAGTAACCTTCTCAAGAACTTGGAATGATCCAACGCCTCGTGATTGCAGCTTGGACTTTCGTTGCTCGGGAAATCTCTCCTTCCTGAAGTGCACCCACACATAGTCGCCTGGTTTGAAAATCATCGGTCGTCTCCCTCTGTTGGCGACCACTCTATTCTTTTCGCTGGTTTTCTCTAACACGGCCTTGGCTTTTTCATGCAACTTCTTAACTACCTCAGCCTTAGCACGTCCATCCAAACTAGCTCTTTCCTTGACTGGTAACGGAGACAAATCCAAAGGGGTGGTTGGATTGTAACCGTATACAATCTCAAATGGCGAAAAACCCGTCGAGCTGGGCGTTGCTCGATTATAGGCGAACTCCACAAACGATAAGCAATCTTCCCAAGACTTCAGATTTCTGCCCACTACAGCTCGTAGAAGCTGCCCCAACACTTTGTTCACCACCTCGGTCTGACCATCTGTTTGCGTATGACAAGTCGTGGAGAACATTAGTTTGGTTCCTAGCTTTCCCCACAACACTTTCCAAAAATTGGGCAGGAACTTCACATCTCGATCGCTAACGATGCTCCTTGGAATCCCATGTAATCGAACAATTCTCAAAGAACAAGTCGGCGACATGAGTTGCGTCATCAGTTTTATGACAAGCAATGAAGTGTGCCATTTTTGAGAATTTGTCGACTACTACGAACTCATAATCCCGACCTCTCTTTGTCCTTGGTAATCCCATAACAAAATCCTTGGTGATGTCGGTCCAAGGGTGGTCAGGAATAGGTATAGGCAGGTATAAACCATGCGGGTTCGAATGTGATTTTGCCTTCTTACATACAATGCATCGACCATATAACCTTTCTACATCGCGCCTCATGTGTGATCAGAAGAAATGTTCCTTTAAGATACTCAGAGTTTTATCAACACCAAAATATCCCATTAATCCCCCACCATGGGCTTCTATCAAGATCAAATCTCTAATGGAACATGAGGGAATGCACAGCTGCTGACCATGAAAAAGCAAACCATCCTGCCTGAAAAATTGGTCAACTGATCCTTGCTCGCACTTGGCCCAAACATCGCCAAACTCATGGTCTCTCTCATACAATTCTTTCATATGCTCAAAGCCCAACACTTTGGTCGCAAGTGTTGACAAAAAATTGTACCTTCTTGATAGCGCATCTGCGACGATGTTGTCCTTCCTTTTCTTGTATTGAACCACATAAGGAAACATCTTAATGAACTCAACCCACTTTGCATGCCTCCTGTTCAACTTTCCTTGACCCTTCAAATATTCCAAGCTTTCATGGTCAGTATGAATCACAAATTCCTTGGCGAGCAGATAGTGTTGCCAAGTGTCTAGTGCTCGCACTAATGCATATAGTTCCTTGTCATAAGTCGAGTAGTTCAAGGTCGCACCTCTGAGTTTCTCGCTGAAGTATGCTATAGGTCGCTTATCCTGTAACAGAACAGCTCCAATCCCTACTCCACTGGCATCGCATTCAATTTCAAAGGTCTTGGTGAAGTCGGGCAGTTTTAATACTGGTGCCGAGCAAAGACTCTCTTTAAGAGCTCGAAACGACTTCTCTTGCTCCTCGCCCCAGCTGAACCCTACTCCTTTCTTTATAATCTCATTCAAAGGTGCGGCCAAGGTATTGAAGTCCTTGACAAAACACCTATTAATTCCGGCCAATCCATGGAAACTCCTTACTTCCGAAATGGATTTAGGCTGCGGCCATTCCTTGATTGCTTTTATCTTACTCGCGTCAATCTCGATTCCCTTGTCTGAAACGACGTACCCCAAAAAGACGACCTTATCCATGAAGAAAGTACACTTTTTGAAGTTCGCATACAATTTTGCCTTCCTTAACGCGAGCAACACCTGTCTCATATGTTCAACATGCTCGCTCATCCCTGGCTGTATACAAGTATATCGTCGAAGTAGACGACCACAAATCTACCAATGAAACTGTGCAGCACATGATTCATTAATCGCATAAACGTGCTCGGCGCGTCAGACAGCACAAATGGCATTACTCGCCATTCATATAATCCCTGTTGTCTTGAAGGCTGTCTTCCATTAGTCGCCTTCCTTAATTCGGATCTGATGGTACCCACTTTTGAGATCGACCTTAGAGAAAACCTTAGCTCCATGCAACTCATCAAGCATATCATCCAAGCGAGGAATGGGATGCCTATATTTGATGGTAATTTTGTTGATAGGCCTAGAATCGCAACACATTCTCCACGTACCATCTTGCTTGGTGACCAAAATAACAGGAACTGCGCATGGGCTCAAACCCTCTTGGATCAATCATTTGTCGAGCAGCTCTGCGACCTATTTCTCGATCTCCTTTGCCTCTTCCGGACTACACCCGTAAGCAGGTCGATTTGGGATAGCAGATCCCGGAATCAGGTCGATCTCGAACAGGTGGTAACCCCTTTGGCAACTCCTTCGGAAACATGTCTTTAAATTCGTCCAACAGACCGTGTACCTCTGAAGGTAATTCTGCGACCTCTTGCGTAGCCAAGCATAGATCCTTACATACCAATAGAATAAGAGGTTTATTACCTTTGACTGACTGCATGATCTCTTTGGCCTTAGTAAGAAAATTAAGCTTGGTATCCTTCTGGTCGATGGACACTGTAGCGACCTCTTTGCTTAGCTCGCATTGCCCTTGCTGCTTAAGCTCTTGCATACCCTTCTCAATCCTTTCCTGATCTTCCCTAATCTGTGTAGGAGTAAGTGGGGTTAATACCAGCTTCCTTCCATCCTTCTCTAGCGAGCATTTATTTGTGAACCCATCATGAGTAACTCGCCGATCAAACTGCCATGGTCGCCTTAGTAAAATATGGCCCGCATGCATAGGTACCACGTCGCACTTAACCTCGTCGACGTATCTTCCAATAAAAAAAGGTATGACGACCTGCTTCGTCACCCTAACCTCACCGGAGTCATTTAGCCATTGCAGTTTGTAAGGTTTCGGGTGCCTCATCGTTCTCAGCTTCAGCTTGTCGACCATTAGCGTGCTCGTCACATTCACACAACTCCCACCGTCGTTGATCAGATTGCACAACCTGTCCTGAACTCGACATCGAGCATGAAAAGTATTCTCCCTTTGAATGACGGCTTCTTCCTCGCTCTTTACTTGAGTATTCAGTGCTCGCCTAACCACCAACGCTTGCACCCCTGTCTCCTCTTTAGCACACTCATCCTCGCTTAAGTCAGACATGTCAGCACACTCATAATCGCCATTGGCGCCCATGATTAGGACTCGTCGATTTAGGCATTGGGATGCAATGTGACCCATGCCTTGACACTTAAAACACTTTATATCGCGCGTCCTGCTCGCCGGAGTCACCGTGCTCGCACTTTTCTCCTTCTTCTCGACTTTCTTGACTTTGGGTGTGGCGACCTTGGTTGTCTGAGTCGGTGCGCTCGCACTCACCCGTGGCTGGTTGATTGTAGAGAAATGGGAAACAACTCGAGCCCTCTTTGCCTTCAGCTGTTTCTCTACCTTGATCACCATGTGCAAATCTCTTCGACTTCTATGTAGTGATGGAGTTCGACGAGATCGGCAATGTCCCTGTCTAACCCATTCATGAATCTTGCCATTGTAGTCTCCTCGTCTTCCTCGATGTAACATCGAATCATCGCAGTCTCCATCTCCTCATAATACTCTTTTACCGTTTTGCTCCCCTGTCTCAAACTTTGAAGTTTCAGTTTGAGCTCGCGATCATGGTGTGCAGGAACAAACCTTCTTCTCATTACCCTTTTCATCTCTTCTCATGTGGATATGGGTCCATCACCATATCTTCTGCGACTCTTGATCATCTGATCCCACCAAGTGTTCGCATACCCACTGAATTCCACTTGGGCAAGCTTTACCTTCTTCTCTTTCGAGTAATTGTGGCAGCTGAAGATGCGGTCTACCTTGTTCTCCCATTCAAGGTAAGCTTCTGGGTCTGCTTTACCTTGGAACGTCGGCATCTTCATCTTTATGCTTCCCAGATTCCTATCCTGCGTATCCCCATCCCAGCGACCTCTCGCCTCGGGCCGTCGCTCAAACTCGTCTTCTTCGTCTTGCCGAGCACCGCCCCTAGACGGACGTCGCCCAGAATGGTACGAGTCCTCGGCGCCTCGACGACTCCGGTTCTCATCGAGTTCCCTTTCGAAATCATTCATCCTTTGATTTACTTTATTGAACTCGTCGATCATGTATTGCTTGAATCCTCCATATTGAAATTTCCTGATGCTTCTTGCGTTGGCGAGGACATGATTTATAGATAGATAAACGGAAGTGATCTTACCAATTAAAATTGGCTCTGATACCAAATAATAAGAGGAACCTTGATCAAAAGAAGATCAAAACTCCTTTCAAGTGCGAAAACCCTAGAAACGTTAATTGGTAAGAATAGGTGGATGGCTAATCAACCCAACAAGCGCGATTGCTTGAAGAACTGAGAAGATAAGTTGATGAATGCTATTAAACCCTTAGGTCGCAATTAACCTAAGAACTCAATAGGGGAATTAATTGTTCAAGAATAAAACTCAAGAACAAAGAATTCGAAAATAAAGAAAATCTCACAAAGAGAATTTTCGGAACAAAGCAAAAGCTTTCAATTAATCATAAACTCAAAACTTAATTTTAATGAATACAATGAAGGCCTTTATATAGGCTACAAGATTATAATCCTAAAGCAACTAGGAGATAGGAAAACTTCTAATTAGGAACTCCTAATAAGAAAGAAATTACAATTTAGAAACTAGGAAATCAAACTAAGAAAACCAAATAGGAAACGGATTAACTAAGAATCCAACTTGGAAACTAATTAACACTTTATCCGGCGATAGAAACCAAATCAGAAAAGGAAAAGGCCTGCTGCTACTGCCGAGCATGCCGAGCAAGCTTGTGGTCGCCCTCCTAGGTCGCGACCTCTTCCATGCTCGCCTGTCCTCGCGCCCCGTCGACCAAACATAGCGAGCTTAGCTTTCCCGGATCGCCCTTGCCTAAACTGTCCCATTGATAGTTCGCAACCAGCTGTGAGAACCCATTTATCAGTTTCTTGGCTCGAGCTCGCGTCAGAGGTCCCTGTAGCCTGGTCGTCTTGGTCGCCTCTTGAGTTGACCCCGGTGATCTCTCATCACAACGTAGGCTTCCGAGTGCACTAATTGGAAGTGTGATATTATCACTCTAAGCTAGAGGCCGGGGAAAACCAAAGCTAACATGTATATCCAAAATTTTAAAAGATAATAAAGAAATGTGGCCTAAGTGATGACCTAGCTTTGAGTTGTATTGAATGATGAAAAATAATTCATGCAACCGACGCCAAATGATTGGAACTAAAATTGAGTGTAGTTGTGTTGTATTTTAATATTAAATCAAGCTAATTATGTTGAAGTCAGACCATTTAATTAGTAAATTGACCTTTTCTATTAACCAGCCATGAATCCGATGATACAAATAGCGTCGCGATGCACTTTTTATTCTATGATACACAAAATATATCGCATGATACATATCAATGGCAATACGTTGTACAATACGCATTGAAATATGCATTTTTAATAACGTGTAGTAAGATATGTATCGCATATTGTAAGATATTGATAAGTATGCTCTATATTAATCACAAAAAATAATTAATAACCGTTGAAAAGTTGAGTTTTTTTTTTTTTTTTTAAATATGAAATTATGCTCCACCCGTCCTCCCCCAGAAAAGTCCCACTCTCCCTTTGTTCAAAGATAAATGCAGTTTATAGGAAATGCGTAGAAGTAAAGGTATAATAATTGGGACAAAGGGAGTACGAGTAAGACTTCCAAAACGAGTGCTCTCTTAATGAGGTCTATGAGCTTCCCCATTTGAATCAAATGGTTGAGAATCCTCTGATATGTGGATGGGAGTTTGTTGATTTATGGATCATGCTTTGATTATAGACAATTTGCTTACGAAATGTTTGGTAAACCACGTGATTGCTTGCAGCTCTGAGTGAAAGGATTGCATTGTTTCTTATCAATCACATGTATTTCGACTAGCTTTTCGTGAAAATATTCATTAGGACTGTTGGACTAAAGCGTTTTCAAATTTGTAGAGAGCATATTGATCTAGTGGTTCACAGAGAAGGTTTCTCTCTACAGAATTTTTTCATTTAAAACTTTAATTTCTAGGCATTCCTTTCAACAAATGCTAGAGTATTGTATGGATGCAATGGAAAGGTGAGATAAGTTTATGTCCCGGCCCAGTGAAGAAGAGACATAATTTTGCAGCAGTGATTGCTGAAAGAACTTTTTCGGATTGGAGATTAAGCTCTGGAACTGCATATGGAGTTGAAATGGATTGTGTGAGCGTGGTAACTGTTTTGTCACAAGTGTTCCATGAGGATGTATTCTCACGCATATTCTTCTCTCAAAGACGATTTATGGTTGTTGAGAGGCTCTTCCGTGTTAGACTTCTTTATTTTCTAAGCAACTTCATTGGCTGAAAACCTGACTGGAAGTTCCAAGCAAGTACATTTTGAAAAATCTGAAATGAGTAGTGGAAAAATAAAAAAAGCAGTGCAAGGTACATCAAATATAGAAATTAAATTAATTGTGAGAACGTTAGCGATTTTACTTACTCCACATGGGAGATACTCGAATGTTGTGGTGTGTAGTATTTGACTGCTTATTTGCCATGGCGATTATCGTTTCCTTTATCAAGTGTGCTGGATCCATAAAGGTGCCCTTCCGGGTGCACAAAGAACTCAATGTATTGAGATTCGATTTGTTACCTCTGTCCATGGAAAATGGACTGAGAACTGCTCTAAATGAAAAAGTACAAGTTATTTTAGCTGAAGCAAAAGATGAATAAGTACAATCATGCATAATAACATTATGTTTTACTATGTAATCCTGCTGTGAATGAAATTCATTATTATGTGATCTTTTCCTTTTCCATTCATTTGTTAGATAGTGGATGGGATCCCTTGTCTTGTGCCAAGGGACGGCAAGATAATTGACACTGATGATGAAATGACGAAGCCTGATGCTGTTGTTGATTTACCTAGCATGAAGAAAGATCATGAAGGGAATTAGCTCTCAGGACTTGCTATGAGTGAAGAATGCGGCAGAGGTAAACTCACTGTTAACTGTGAAAAGTGAAAAAGGAAAAAATACACATGAGAATTATCCTTGTCAGGTTTATGCTAATTGTAACCGGTTAAAATGCTCGTCCTCGTTGGACAATGCTGTTATATAAACCATTTGTAGCTGCATTTTT
>JAOWAN010067840.1:0-11629 GCA_028566635.1 Lobelia cardinalis
GAGCTTGTTTGGTAGGGCCACCCCCTACCTCTAGTAACGGTTTGTTTTGCAGGTCCTGTTGCTGCCCAGATTCAACAAGCCTTCAGCCATCGCAGAAGCTCACCTAGGTCACAGGAAAGAAGAAATGGGTACAAGGTGTGTACTGATGAGGAATGCCTGAAACTTCTTCGCATCTTTGGCGCGAGAGTTCGGTCGCTTCTTCGTCGCTGTCCAGCCCATCAGATTGTTCCCTTAGGGGTTCCTATTATCGTAATTAAGGAATATACGGACATATTATCTGTCCTTAGGACTTGTTATTTTCAAATTTTTGCTGAACCAATCCCTCCAGAGGTTGGCCCTTTTACCAGCCGCACAGGACCTGGTCGCCAGGATTTTTCGGCGAGCAGTAGCTCTTCTTCTTCAGTTATCATTATTTCAAAATCTGAATTCGTTTCTTCTAATGTAGATATGTCAGCCTCTGCTTCTCGCCACTCCTCGCAACCCGAAGATGGCAATGAAGCGACGTCTTCCCATGGCGGGGAATCTGGTTCCTCCCAAACAAGGAAGTGGAAACCATTTTTAGAGGAAAACAATTGTACCCTTCAAATGATCGACGAACTCTATGACCGTTACCATATTGACAGGTCAGAGTTCAAACTCTCTCTCCCTCGCCCGAAGGCGACCTTCCAGGAGTTGCGATCTGACTCTTCTAAGGTCGCAATCTTTCCTTCATTTTTTGAAGCGGGCTTAGACTCCCGTTAGACCCCTTCCTCTCAGAGATTTTTGACTACACAATATCGCTACCCATCGATACTGTATATAATACCATTGTCAACCTCGTCACTTTTTCCGCGACTTTCCGTGCGAGGTGTATAGAGCCTTCGATTTTTTTGCTTTCGCATTTCTACATGTTCCAAACTCCAGGGATGGCCTCCCAAAAGCTAACCGTGCGGGCTCGAGGTCGCAAATATGGCCACATCTGCAATGAGCTCTCAAAGAAAATAGTCAAATGGGATGAGAGCCTCGTTATGGTCGAGAGAAAACGTGGGTGGAATTTCCCTCTCCCAATAGATGGTCCGGTGAGACTTCGCTCTCCGGAGGAAGCCTTCTGAACTGGCGACCATGTAGATGTTGCTGCCCTTAGGGCATTTTTGGGTTTGGAAGATGAGGCCAATCCTCCCACTCAGGCGAGGTATGTGAGCTGGAAGGGCGTAATAAGCGATGAAGCCCTTCTTGTTCGATGCGGCCTTTCGCCTGCTATTAGCGTGAGGGAATTCAGTCATGTGGACTGGAGACCTCATAGCGTGGACTCTACTGACGGCGATGAAGTATACTACTTCAGTGAGGATTGCCCATACTGTGGCGACAATGCTCTCTGCAAGTACCGCCATATGTTGCGACCTGGCAGCTGTAGGTTTCAGCACTTAGCTTTTTTTTCCTTCAATTTTTATACTTTTGTATTATTTCTTCTGCTTAACATTTGCTCACTTTTCCTCGCAGTGGTGCGTTTTAATATTGAGGCTCTTCAGAATAAATCAGCAAGAATGCTGCGGGTCACAAGGAAGTGATGAAGGGCCAAGAGCCCATTCCTCTCCCCACTGTTAGCCAACATTCCCTGAAGGAGGGGAAGGCTCCTGCGGCGACCAAGCCGGCCACATCAAGGAAGGTGGCAGCGACCAAGAGGGCCCCAGAGGAGAGCACCCATGCCCCTACCAGTAAAAAGGGGAAAGGGAAGTCTTCAAAGCCTATTGATGTTGAGGCGGGGGCTTCCCCTGAGGTCGCTACTCCTGCAGCCCCATCCTTTCGGGTAGAGGGCTACGTCTATCCACGGGGCGACAAGGCGGCCCTGGAGCGATTAATGAAGGAACTCGAGCCTCCATTCTATGTCTCTAACATAGACATGGATGCGCGAGGTCGCAATTCCATGCCGAGTTGCTCTCTCCTCGCTCGGGTGGCCGACGAAGCCCACTGGAAGAAAATGGCTAAAGTGCCTGAGAGTGAGATAGTGAATAGGCTAGGCATCCAGATCTGCGAGGTAAGTTATGTTCCTCGCTTTTGTTCTTTATCTCATCTATATTTTTGCTAATGTCTTGCTGTCTTCCTCGCAGATGACTTCCAATTTAACTGCTTTAGCTGAAAAATTGAGGAGATCGAAGAAGAGGGTCTCGTCCCTGACCTCGCAGCTGGAAAGCATGAAGAAGTTTTCCATGGATTCGTTGGCTAGCTTGAAGGCTGAGGTTGAGAAGCTGAAAAAAGATTTGGAGGATTCGAGGGACAAAAACAACGAACTGCAGGGCTCCGTCAATTCTTTGAATGAGACAGTGAGCAATCTCGAGCGAAGAAGATCCGAGGACGAGGCCCTTTTCCAAGTTCGCGAGGATTCCATCCGTGCTGACGCGGTCGCCCAATATCGTCAGTCGGAGGACTTTGTGAACCACGTCGCAGAAGAGGTCGTTCCCATGTACAATAAAGATCGCAATCATGTCTTAAGGATGGCCGCTGACCATGGGATTTCATAAGATATCTTGGCTGCTTGGGCGACCACTAACAGCTTCGGGGACCAAGCAAGGGGTGAAGCTGCCCTGCTTCCATTCCAGCCAGACGAGCTAGAGAACATTAAAGAAATGGACGTCACTGCTGGATTGGATGTTGCATGGGTTCCTCCTCCCCCTCAGTCTTACACTCTGGATTTCGTAATTGACTTATTACGGCAAGGAGGAGAAGCGAAGTTTATTGACAACGCTTGTGTCTGCGCTGAGTCATCTGAGTCCCCTGAAGAGCCTACTCCAGACGCGGCCTTGGAAGAAGAGAAGGTCACACAAGAAGAGACAACCGAGCTTGCGACCTCCCAACCAGAGCCTATTGCAGAAGATTCCTCACTTCCTCCTCCGGTTTAAAGATCTTTGTAATGTATGGAAATTGGCTTCAATATGGTTGTAATTTTTTGATACAATGATCTTTAATTTTGAACAATTGTTGTAAATATTTTGTGGTGCGAGCAAGTTTTCTCGCGACCATGGGAACATACTTTGAGAGTTTGCATTATGGGTTGAGCGAGCTATGTTTCTCAGCTTTTTACCATGTTAGTGTAGATATTTCGCATTTAGCGTTTTTCCTACAATGTTAGCTTTTAGCTGTCTTAAGGTCGCGCACTTAGCGCTTATATTCTAGCTCTTAGCTTTCCTTGATTCCTAGCTCTCAGCATTCTTTGAATCATAACGTATTGTACGATCTGCTTCGTACAGCGCGAGGTATCAGCTTATGCGATGATCCGCTAGCTCCTCGCTCTCGAAGCGACGTTAAACGCGATGTTTTCGCGACGTCTTGATCGCCAATATGATGTCCAGATTGACCATACTCTGGAAGTTCTAGGACATCTCTGACCCCGATTTACGAGGAACCTTTCTTATTTTTGCAAACCAGAGTGGACATGTCGCACCCGTGTGATTTGTGCAAAAGACAAAGTATAGTACGCATCAATGATAACTACATGTCTGAATAACTTGGACATTTTATTGATTGCATGAGAATATTACATAACATACGCGAGGAAAATAAATAATTAAAAACTAACCCATTATCAAGGGTAATACTTTTTAAGATGATTGGCGTGCCAAGGATTTTTGACGATAGTCCCGTCTTCCTCACGCAGCCTATAAGTTCCTTCACGTACAATCTTGGCGATGATGAAAAGACCTTCCCATATAGGCCCTAATTTTCCATCAGGTCGCCTATGACCCGTCGATTCGATCTTCCTTAGGACGAGGTCGCCTACTTGAAAAGAGCGAGGATTCACCCTCTTATCATGATATTCTTTAGTTGTTTACTTGTAGTAGGCCATTTGCAATCCCGCTTGTAATCTTCTTTCTTCGAGCAAGTCGAGGTCATTCAACCTGTGCCTTTCATTCTCGCGAGCATTATAATATAGAACGCGAGCTGAAGGTATGTTGGTCTCTATGGGGACCATAGCCTATGAACCATAACAAAGGGCAAAAGGAGTTTTCTTTGTTGGTCCTTTGGGAGTGGTTCTGATCGCCCATAAGACTCTGTCTAGTTCATCGATCCATCTGGCTTTCTTCTCGACCAAAGTCTTCTTAAGCCCATATACTATTAACTTGTTTGCCGCCTCTGCTTGTCCATTGCCTTCTTGATGGAAAACAGAGGAAGGCCAATGATGGATCCCTTTGTCATTGAGGAACTTGATGAATCTTTTTCCCACGAAGTTGGTTCCATTGTCGCAGATGATAGCTCATGGTAGTTCGAAACGACAATAGATTTGGTCATGGACGAACCTCATCGTCGCATCCTCATTCACATTTTTCAAAGGCATTGCCTCTATCCACTTGGAGAAGTAGTCTACAGCCACTAGTAAGTGGTCGCTACCTCATCGTGCCTTGGTTAGACCTCCAATTGAGTCTAGTCCCCACATATCGAAGGGCCAAGTTGCCACAACTGGAGTCTGAGGAGTTGCGGGCAATCTGGGTAGGTTAGCATGCCTCAGACATTGGTCGCACCTTTTAGTGTATTCCACGGCTTCTGCCCTTAAGCTGGTCCAATAGTACCCACTTGATATGATTTTGTCCGCTAATGTGCGAGCTCCTGGATGTCCCCCATATGCTCCTTTGTGGACTTCGTGCAAGAGTTGTAAAGTCTGTCTGGGAGGTACACATCGCAGTAATGGATTTGTGAATGACCTTCTGTACATGATTCCTCCCACTCTTGTGAAGCGAGGAGACCTCTTCTTTAGGAGTAGGGCTTTCCTAGGATCTGAGGGCAAAATATCCCTTTCAATATAATCCGTCATCAGGTCCACCCAATCCTTTTCTCGCAGCTCGTCTATGGCCATCACTTCGACCCTTTAAATGGAAGATCGATCTAAGAACTCCACAATCATAGAGAGCTTCTTTTTGTCCAACTCTTGTGAAGCTAATTTTGATACTCATCAGCTCTCATATTATTTAATCGATCAATCTGGATCAGTTTCCAGTATCTGAATTTGGCGAGCAAACTTTTAGCCATCTCAGCATACTTACTCGGCAATGGGTGAAGTGTATTGTACTCCCCCCCAATTTGCTTCACGACGAGTTTGGAGTCACATAAGATGACAATGTCTTGAACCATCATGGTAATAGCGAGGTCCAAGCCTATGACCAAGGCCTCATATTCCGCTTGATTATTAGATGCCGGGAATTTGAACCTTATTGCCTTTTCGATTTTCTCTTGCTCGAACGGGGAGAGTAAAAGTATTCCTGCTCCACGCACAGTTACGCTCGAGGAACCATCTACATACATGGTCCAATATGCTCGTGGTCGCTCCTTGATGGGATCATCGATCTCCATAGGCGCGAGCTCATTTTCTACAGCGCCCGAGAAAGATGATTCCACCAAGAGGTCTGCCAGAGCTTGACCTTTGATGGCTGTCCTTGGCTGGTAACTGATGTCGAACTCAGTCAATTCAATCGACCATTTAAGCATGCGACCTGAAACATCTGGTCGAAACAAGAACTTTTTCATGGGGAAGTTGGTGTAGACGATGACTGAGTGAGCCATAAAGTAAGCCCGCAGGCGACGAGCTGCGATAACCAGGGCAAGAGCTATCTTCTCTGCGTCTAAGTATCTTGTCTCCACATCTGTTAGAGCATGGGAGACATAATATATAGGTCGCTGAATCAAGTCCTCCTCTATGACGAGTACTACAGCGACCGCGAGATCCGAAGCCGCGAGGTATATATACAATACGTCGCCTGGCTTGGGAGATGTGAGCAAAGGAGGTCGACCCAAGTATTCCTTAAGTATCTAGAATGCTTGGTCGCACACCTTTGTCCATCTGAAGTTCTTCCCTCCTTTAAGAGCTCTGAAGAATGGAAGGCACTTCTCAACCGACCTAGAAATGAATCTGCTTAGGGCAGTTCTGCGACCATTGAGGTGTTGGACCTCTGTTAAGTTCTTGGGGGGTTGCATATCAACCAAGGCCTGTATCTTTTCAGGATTGGCTTCTATGCCTTTCTCGCTGACCATGAACCCAAGGAATTTACCACTGGTCACCCTAAAAGCGCATTTGCTTGGGTTGAGCTTCATGTGGTTTTTCCTTAGATTAGAAAAAGTTTCAAGCACGTCAGCCACATGGTTCCTCGCCTTAGTCTTGATGACCATGTCATCTATATATGCTTCTACATTTCTGCCAATTTGATCGCCAAAGACCTTATTAACCATTCTCTGGTAGGTCGCTCCTGCATTCTTTAAACCAAATGACATCATTCTATAACAATAGATGCCCTCGGCTGCTCGAAACCCTGTGTGGATGCGATCAGCTGGATGCATCTTGATCTGGTGATAACCAGGATATGCATATATGAAGCTTAAAATTTTATGTCTAGCTATGGCATCAACCAATTTATCTATGCGGGGGAGGGGATAGCTGTCTTTTGGACAAGCATTGTTGAGATCAGTGTAATCAACACACATGCGCCATTTTTTATTAGCTTTCAAAACCATTACAACATTTGCTATCCAGGTCGCATGGTCGACCTCTTGAATAATTCCTGCCCTAAGCAATTTATCTACCTCCTCTCTAATGGCAAGCTCTTTCTCACCAGAGTAAATGAAAGCTTTCTGGCGAACTGGTTTGAAACCTGGAATGATGCTTAGGCGATGTTCAGCAACTTCCTCGCTGATCCCCTCCATGTCCTCGACCTTTCATGCGAAGACATCCAAATTGTTTTTGAGAGCTTAGATGACTTCCTCGCGTTCCTTGGCCGCGATGTTTCGACCAACCTTGATTGTCTGCTCAAGATAGTCTGGGATGATGACCAAATCCTCAGCTTCTTCGAGGGCCGCAATCTCGGTCGCCTCTCTGACCTCTAAACTATCTGTCTATGAGACTTTGGAGATAGCTGGAGGTGCTTGCTCGATGGCTAACATTTGGTCGCTAATCACGTCTGAAGTGTTGTCTTCATCAACTTCCATGGCTTGGTCGTTCATCCCGACATCAGGCTGTTCCTCATCGATTTCCATGCTCGTATAGATGCATCCCATGAAGTGTTTGGGATTATTCCCTTTGTCGCCCTGAGCAGGTTCAAGAATATGGCTGCTCGACGAGTGTTTCTTTGACTTTGTCTTCTCAGTCAACTCATATTCTTTGTCAGGGGTGGTGATGATGTGTTTTGAGGTTTTCTTCTCCTCGATGATGTGGTCATAGTAATACCTTGGGTTGCTGATTACGCAGCCTACCTCACTTTATGTCATGAATTTTACCCTTTGGTGGGCAATAGAAATCACCAAACCGAATTTACCCTGAGTTGTGGTACCCAAAATGATATTGTAGGGTGAGGGGATGTCGATCACGACAAACTTAACAATTTCAGCTCGCTCAATATTTGGTCCTCCTATCACGACCTCGAGCTCGATGGTGCCCATTGCATTAACATGGTGATTGGTGAAACCTTTTAGGCTTAAGTTCGACGGGATTAATTTCCTCTCATCGAGACCTAATGCCTTGAAACAGGAATAGAACATGATATTCTTGGTCGCACCTATATCAACCAATATTCTCTTTACCCCTGAGACCCCTATGTCGACCTCGATGATTAAGGGTTGGTCGCGGGCAGTATTGCTGGCGAGCTCAACATTTTTGAACTCGATAGCATCTGTGATATCTAATTTTTCTCCAGAAACAAAAACGTTATGGGACAAAGAATTTTTTTTTGATTTAACTTGTTGAACGCTTACCCCACTTTCAGTGATGGTGTTGACCACATTTTGTCGTCGATTATTTCGACGATTGTTCTGGTTATCATCTCGTCGATCATCCTCGCGACGTTTACCATCATCTTTCTTGAACTCATCCAACGAGCCTCCATTGATGAGACTCTGTATCGCTCGCTTTAGTTGCTTGCAATCCTCAGTGTCGTGGCCTATGTCATTGTGGTAAGCACAACGCTTGTTTTGGTCTCTATACTGGGCTGTAGCTGGGTTGAGGGGAGCTAGAGCATTGAGCTTGTGGTCTCACATGAGCACGTTCATGATGTTCTCGCGAGAGTGAGTGAGCTCTGAGAAGTACTCTATCCTGGGCTCCTTATCATCCTTTTTCCCCCCTTTATTTTCCCTTGCTCGAACTACATCTCTGACCTTTGTATTTCTTCGAGTCTTTTCTATCATCGTCGCTGCTGTCGTCGCGCCTGTATCTCTTGGAGCTCGGAACCCTTACTTTAAATTCTGTTTTAGGGGTCCAGTCTGGAGGCTGCCAATAAAGCACCATATGATGGATTTTTCATCTATGCTAGCAATCTCATCGAGGCACCTGTTGAACCTCTTGATATAATCCGCGAGAGGCTCCTTCTCTCTCTGTTTGAGCTCGAACAGAGTGGACTCATTTTCAGAGCTCCAGCAGCAGCAAATTCTGTGAGGAATTTCTTTTTAAAATCTGCCCATGAATCAATACTCTCCTTTTTGAGAGTATTTAGCCAAGTTGTGGCTTTATCTGTTATAGTGCTGGCAAAGAAAGTGCACCAATGTGCCTTATTTGAACAGGTCACCATCATGCTTAACTCAAATTTAGAGACATGGTCTCTAGCATTGGTCTTCCCGTTGTATTCCCTCAGCATGTTAGGGAAATTGTTTAATAGGGGTACTTCTCTAATCCACCTAGTGAAGATCCTCCCCTGTCCTCACTTTAGTCCTCGTTATGATTTTCTTTGAGGGCATTTTTACTGATGAGGAACCTTTCAAAGGCAGACTCCATATCAGTCGATCTCTTGTTCTCCTAGTGACGAGAAGGTAAACGGGAAGCATTCCTTCTCTCAAATCGACGAGCAGGGGGGATATCCCTCCTCCTATCCTCGCGATGAATGGACGACACATCCCTTCAGCTTTCCTCACGACGAACAGGGGAAGGGGAGATATTCCTCCTCCTTTCCTCGCGGCGAGGACTCCTTCTTGGGGAGCGACCTCTGACTTCTGATTGACCTCTCTCTTGGTGGGATGGTGCTTGATCTCTGAGTGGGGAGTTTTTCCTCCTCCGCTCATTGAAACGATGAACTGGGGACGGGGAGTTTTCCGTTCTCCGCTCGCCAGTCGTTATGATGAGGCCACCATCTCTGCTCTTGGTCACCGACCTCGCTTGGCGACCATCGGAATCTGCGACTTTCTCGCCTGTCGGGTTGCCATTTGGGGGTTTCAGTCTCCCTTGGAGGCGATTACTGTGACCAGTCCTCTGGGTACTTTCAGAATTGCCCCTGTTCCCACTTCTGGAATTTGTTGTTGGGAAGCCTCCTATTGGGACCATTCTGTCTTGAGGGCGAAGTCGACCATTTCCTGATTGAGCTGGTTGCGACGTTGCTGCTTTCAACCGACTCAGTTCCTCGATTTCCTGCTCTGTGGTGAGCATTGCTGCAAGCATATCTCTTCTCCTCTGTAAGGCTGCCAATCTCTCTTCTGGAGTCCCTGCAGGGCTTCCTCCTGGAAACTGGATTGTTGAGGGGCTAGCTTCATCGCCGATAATTGGTCGACTACCCCTCTCTGTTAAGGAAGATATATTCCTATGGCTAGTGGGCACCCACCCAGGCATTCCCCACAGATACCTTGAGGGGTCAACTTCTCGGACTTCCTCATGAGTCTTAGGGCGAGGAATACTCCTAAGTGGTCGCCTCAAAACTTGCCTAGATAACGACGTATGAACATAATTATTATCTCCTTGTCTGTTTCGAGCCGCCATGGAAGGATTGGGAGAGTCAAAGATGGTGAACTCTTGTATAGTGCCCTCAGTCAACGGTGGTGGTGGAGGTAGTAGCAGAGTTTGGGTCGCTGGATCAATGGGTGAGGTGTGGATAGCTGCCTCAAGATCCTGTTGCCCCTCGCTGACAACCATCGCAGCATCTCTAGCAGCATTGGATGCCATGGATGGTGTGTTGTTGTAGTCTGAGTTGGTCAGGAACAAACAAACAGCAATTCAAACAAACAGGTCCCGACAACGGAACCACTGATGATGCACGGAATTTCCTGTGACCTAGGTTAGCTTCTGCGATGGCTGATGTTGGTCCCACTAGAGCTCAATATAGGCTAGAGGGGGGGGGGGTGAATAGCCCCCCCAATAGCCTATTAAAATTTTCTTACTTAAAAATAGATTACTTAGAAATTTCTCACCCTTGAATTAACGAAGGGGTTTTAGTGCAGCGGAAGACTAATGAATTTGCTAAGCAAACCATCGGAATCTGCGACTTTCTCGCCTGTCGGGTTGCCATTTGGAGGGTTCAGTCTCCCTTGGAGGCGATTACTGCGACCAGTCCTCTGGGTACTTTCAGAATTGCCCCTGTTCTCACTTCTGGAATTTGTTGTTGGGAAGCCTCCTATTGGGACCATTCTGTCTTGAGGGCGAAGTCGACCACTTCCTGACTGAGCTAGTTGCGACGTTGCTGCTTTCAACCAACTCAGTTCCTCGATTTCCCGCGCTGTGGCAAGCATTGCTGCAAGCATATCTCTTCTCCTCTGTAAGGCTGCCAATCTCTCTTCTGGAGTCCCTGCAGGGTTTCCTCCTGGAAACTAGATTGTTGAGGGGCTAGCTTCGTCGCCGATAATTGGTCGACTACCCCTCTCTGTTAAGGAAGATATATTCCTATGGCTAGTGGGCACCCACCCAGGCATTCCCCACAGATACCTTGAGGGGTCAACTTCTCGGACTTCCTCATGAGTCTTAGGGCGAGGAATACTCCTAAGTGGTCGCCTCAAAACTTGCCTAGATAACGACGTATGAACATAATTATTATCTCCTTGTCTGTTTCGAGCCGCCATGGCAGGATTGGGAGAGTCAAGGATGGTGAACTCTTGTACAGTGCCCTCAGTCAACGGTGGTGGTGGAGGTAGCAGCAGAGTTTGGGTCGTTGGATCAATGGGTGAGGTGTGGATAGCTGCCTCAAGATCCTGTTGCCCCTCGCCGGCAACCATCGCAGCATCTCTAGCAGCATTGGACGCCATGGATGGTGTGTTGTTGTAGTCTGAGTTGGTCAGGAACAAACAAACAGCAATTCAAACAAACAGTTCCCGGCAACGGAACCACTGATGATGCACGGAATTTCCTATGACCTAGGTGAGCTTCTGCGAGGGCGGATGTTGGTCCCACTCGAGCTCAATATCTGCGAGAGGGGGGGGGGGGTGAATAGCCTATTAAAATTTTCTTACTTAAAAATAGATTACTTAGAAATTTCTCACCCTTGAATTAACAAAGGGGTTTTAGTGCAGCGGAAGACTAATGAATTTGCTAAGGAATAAATCTGTTCAGAAAGAAGTTTGAAAACTTATGGTCAGTCGGATGCCTTTGTGAGAAACAGAGTTATCTGACCCTGAGAACTCGAGTTTGCCAAGCAGATAATGATGTAATCAAAACAGAAAGGAAATTGCAGAAATGTAAAGCACACAGGATATATAGAGGTTCACCAACTAACTGGCTAATACTCTACCAAGCTGGTCAGACTTGGATTTGTAAGAGAGATCCACTATTGTCCTATTCTATTACAAGTGTCAGCCAATAGCAAACTTGGTCTGCTGGCCTTTATAAGAAATATAAGAACAATCGAAACACTCAAAACAATTACAGCAAGCAAGTTGATCGGTGTTTTTGTGAGTGTGTGCAGCTAAGTGTATACACTCACGTGTGTGT
>JAOWAN010067859.1:0-11628 GCA_028566635.1 Lobelia cardinalis
AATATACTTTAATTAAATATTTAATTTAATTAATACCTTAATTAATATTTACTTTAATTAAACCTTCACTAATTAAATATATCTTAATTATAATTAATACCTTAATTAAAAATTACTTTAATTAAATATAATTACTACCTTAATTAAAATCAATACCTTAAATAAACCTACCCTAATTAATACATTTAACATAATTAAAAACCATTACTCTTTCCCTCCCAGATCTGGGTTTTCCTTCTTCCCCCTCCCCCCCCCCCCCGCCCCCCGAGCTCATCCGGCAGCCCACCTGCACCCCTCACGTCTCCTTCCCTTCTCCCTCTCAACCAACCATTCCCTAAAGGATGCTTCCCGCCGCCGCAATTTACCACCCACCGTCGTCCAATCTTCCTCAACTGCCAAATCGCCGCTTCACTCTCTCGCCGATCGCCAGTGACTCGACTTCGTCAAGTTTGCAAGTATTATAAGTCGAGCTTTATCACCACAGCTTCCATAACTGGACCGGCCTCCGATGCGATCGTTGCGGCTGACGACCCAAAATTGATGAGTCGGAATTCGGAAACGAGACGGCAGAGGTGCAGCCGTCTGGCGAGGTAAGTGCGCAGCCGGTTGCTGTGGAGCTTACTGGCTCGGCACAAGTTGAGAGTCGCGCTTTCCCTTATTACTGGCCTGCACTCTCTCAATACCCTTACTGGCCTGCACAAGTTGAGTTTCTAAGTAGTGTTAGGGCCACAAAATGAAAACAGAATTGTGAGAAATCCTTGTTGGCAACCCAGATCTGGGAGTATGCTCCGTAAGCCTACCAGTGAAAATTCCTTGGGGTTATTCTTTCTGCTTCTTCTTCTTTCAATTCTTTGGTCTTTTTTCTTCTTTCAATTCTTGCAGATCTGTGAAAGTTGGGTTAAGATTTTTCTTCTTTCAGATTTTTTTTTTCTGTTAGGGTTCGTAATTTTTCCCCTCATAAGCAGCACATAAAGATGGGGAGAAAATCTGTTTAGAGATCTAGACTATTTGAACTGGTTTCAATGGTATTGATTTTCTTACTTTATGTTTTGAATGATTTTGATCTATTGGTTTGAATGCTATTGATTTTCTTACTTTAGATGATGGTTTTGCTAAGGGGGTGGGGGGTTTTATTTTATTTTTTGTTTTATTTACATTTTCCTCCCCTAAAGTTTAGTTAAATCGTTAATGGTTAAAATGTTTCCTAAATAGTTACGTGAATTGCATGTTAGTCCTTTTCATTAGTTTTTGACGGTTTCCGTCCAAAATGACCTATTTCGCAACAAAAATATTACCTTAGAGCCTAAACGTCAATTACTCAAACGTGGGGGTCCTTTTCGCCTTTTCACAAAAATATTGGAGCCTAAAATGCAAAAATCCCTTTCGAATATGGAAGGAAGCTTTAGTACCTCGGTCAAATTGTTCGGTGCTTGACTCTAAGATCACCGCAACTCACGTCAATATGTTGCAGCGAAGAAAGTTGAGAAATCCACGAAAAATTGTCTTCTAGGTGATTGAGAACTCGATCAGAATCACATCGTGAAAGAACGGGTGAAAAATTAAAAAGCAATAACTAAACGAGGATATTTTTGTTAAAGTTGAAACAGTAGTGAGAAATTATATATGTAGCGATTTTAGCTAACACCCTTGGGAAAAAAAAAGGCCGAGTTAAAGACAACCTTAGATCATACAAAATATTGTTTTTTCGAATGCCTGCAACTTCCAATAACAGCAAATAACTATTTGCAAAAACTGTCGGGCGAGGCTAGAGCAGGAATAAAAATAATTTGTACAATCACAAGTGATTAAAAAGCTTGTTATCCATAACATTTAAACACGGGAAACTGAGATAATGCAATTATATCAAATAAGTTGAAGACTGCTCAAGAAATCTAGGCGTAGAAATTATATTGAGTACCTAGATACTTTTAAAAAGGATGTCATTTTTTTTTAAAAATGAACATAAATATCATGAATTATAAACATGATTAATCATATTATATATCGTATTTATAATTTATAATCTTTATATTTATTTACGCTGTATAGCAACATCTAATATTCAAAAATTAATCTCAAATAATCACATAACAAATAAGGTGCACAGAAGATACCCATGACATTTCTATTAACGAAAAAAAGGATACGAATGTAAACTCGTAAAAGGCTAAAAGAACATCTGTTACTAACGAGTTTCTTACAAAATCACTTTCATTCTTATCAACTGAGTTGAAAAAAAAAAAGGTTGTAACTTAAACCTCGACAGTTCCCACCGATCCTGTCATAAGTCAACGTGTAGGAGGTAAATCGCTGGATATATTTCACAGGAGTCGGGGTGGAGAGCTAATGGATAGGCCCAGAGCTTTTAACCCTTAGTTCACTCCCGCTTGTAACAAAGTCAATTCCACCTTGCGGAGAATCGAACTCTAGCTGCACACTACCGCGCTGAGCCCTATCCGTTCTTTCCTTTGCCATTGTGATATATGTCCTGGGGGAACTGAGTTGAATTTAGATGTGAAGAGGATGAAGTGAAATCCTCTAAACATTCAGATGCAAAATTCACAAAACTGAGCTGGTATTCAGGGGTGGAGGCAGAATTTTCTCGTCATGGGGACAAGATTGTACGGGGGTTCGGGGGCAACGCTCACGAAAAAATATTTCGAGTCGAACAAGCAATAAGATGGATCAGGTCTACGAAAATCAAACGGAACAAAATGAAGTAATGCAAATTTAAACAAAACGAAACACCAAACCACAGAATGACGGAAACAAAGTAACAATTTTAATTTTTAAACATGAATTGAAAAGAACTGAATTGAGTTGTAATGCAATTTTACAAACACCAAACCATTTTACAAGCACCACTGCACCAGTCAATTTTGAAACACCAAAATTGCATTACAAGCACCGGTTAGTTTTCAAGGAAAAAAAGAACGACATCTAGCATAATTTTACAAGCACTAGTCAAGTTGAATGCACCTACATCTTTCAATTAACAGCACACAATTATCGAGCAAACCACAACTTTGAAAAAAATTAAAAAATTAGGAAAATTCATAGAATAGGGGAAATTAAAAACTTACGGCAAAAGAATACCTTTTTCCGTGCGTTAGAGACTCCGGCATGCTGCAATTCTCCTTCTTTCGGGTTCGGTCTCAATTGTTGACGTTTGACTTTCTTCGTTCTTCATTTAGTACTTTTTCTTCATTCTTCAAAGTTCAGACGACTGACTTGGCTATAAAACTCAATTCATTTTTTTAGGGAGTGGCTATTTACAAAGCACACAAATGCTAAATATAGTACACAAAAATTTGTGGCTAAAATAACATTTATTTAAAAGTCTTTTATACCCTTTTAAATAAAAATAATAAAATTATTACTAACTTTTAAAATACTTAATACGATACCCTCTTCTATATTTCTCAAAATCATGGTTGGCTAATAGAACGATCAAAAATGTTGACGTTGATACAAATGAATCTGAAAATTTGGAAAACAAATGTTTCGTTTGGATGTGTGATTTATTAATTTGATTTTTGAGATTTTGTAATGATTGAAGTAAAAAGTAAGAGAGAGATATAAAGAAAAAGTGTGGGACCAATGAGAGAAAAAAATCAAAAATCAAAAATCCTGGATGAAAATCACCCAGGAGAACACAACCAAAATTTCTTCAGTAATGGAGAACAAGGTTGCATCCTCCCTTGGGTCAAAAAGCAATCAGTCAGATGTCATTGAAAATTATGACAGCAATCTCTCATGTTTGCACTATGACACCGATACCGGTGGTGGTACAAGTATGCCTCAAGTGTTCCTGTTGTAACTCTGTCGCCTCCTCCCCCACCCTCGAGTCCGGATTTCCTATGGCACATTGTGTGCCATAGAGGATCTGGCTTACCCACCCTCTCCTTTTTCAGGCGCCAGTTTGTGGAATGCTGTTTCGCTTCCATCACAATTTGAAAGGAACGAGTTTTTCCAAATGTTAGTGATTTCATTCACAGCTTAGTAGTATACCCAAAGAACCAAATGTTAATTTCTGGTGTTAGGGCTGGAAATGACGAAGCATCAAGGAACAGGAACTTACTTTCCCAACCTGGTATACCTTCTTTCCAAGTAAATACTGCTGGTAGCATGAAATGTTCATATTTTCACTATTGATTGCACCAAAACCTTCAAAATCCCCAATCTCGACACCTCTGGTTCTTGTTCGTGCAGAAACGGTGAGACTTCTCTTTCCAAACTCCAATTAATTTATCAAGTGGGAAAAAAGATACGAAAAGACTGAAGAAAATATGATTAAAAAAATTAATATGTATTTTAATTTTTGTAAGAGAAATAACAAGGTTATTTTGAAAGAAGGATAAAATAGACACATTAGTATGTTAAAGTTAGTAAAATACCTAAAAAACGTGTACTATATATAATTGTGTATTATATTTAGCACTTGTGTTTTGTAAATAATCATTCCCTTCTTTTATTATTATTTTTTTTCGAAAAATCAAATTGAAACGACGTCGTTTTGCAATGGAATTTCATTTAACAAAACGACGTCATTTTGTTAATAACTCTTGAAAAAAAAAAAAAAACAGATCTGGGTTCATGCTCATTGCTCTTGGACGTCGGAAAAGAAAGTAGGGATACTTTCATTTTTTTCGACAATAGTAGTGCTCTTAAATTTTTTTTTCGCTACGATGAGATCGATCAACCCTATCTAAATATGCCCATGCTGGTACTAATCATTTTCTCGTAGCACAAAGATTCGCTCCACCAAGATTAGAAGATATCCTAGTGAGCATTGTAATATTTATGTTGGTAATATATCATATATAAATTGTATATTAAATTTTATTTTATGGTTTGATTTAATTAAAAGCGATATATTGAGTTTACGTTTATTTGAATTTGTGATATCTTATTAAGTGTAGTCCAGTATTTTATAGATATTTGAAAGTCCTAATCTTATTAAGTGCGTTTTTAGAATTTTTAAATTGAGATTTTCTATGTCAAATGGTATGTTATCTCATGTGACATTGCATTTAAGGATAACATGTATCTTAAAATTTATAGTTTTAAATTTTAAGGTGATCTTTTAAAGGAATTTTAGAAAAATAATACAGAAAGTGACACACCATTTTGACACAGAAAATATGGACTCATTCTAAAAAGTTTAGAAATTCTACAAAAAAAAATATATATATATATATATATATATAAAGGGGAGCGTTCTAATATGAACAAGTTAAAATAAGAACCGTAGGAACCAATTTTAATCGTTAGATTATGCATAGATTAATAGTTAAGATTATATACATATTTTAGAAATTGGTGGCGAATTTTGTAATTAAATAGAAAAGTTGGACAATTCTGTCAATTAAAAAATGGGTTAGATGTGAACACAAATATTTATTTTCCATCTTAAACTTTAAAAATAAATATCTCATTATTTATAAATTCAAAATAAAATCTAAAATATGTATTTGCTCGTAATTAAATTTCCTTTAAAATGAGATCCATCATAAATATTTTCTAAAATTAAGAAAAAATTCATTTATAATGGATTCACGTTTTTCTAACACAATATTAAATTAGTTATTGTCTCGTTCAAGACACAGTAGCAAATTTGTTATTGTGTCTTGAGTGACATAGTAGTAAATTTATTATTTTATTATGAGTAATTTTCATTTCGATTAGGTATTTCATCATAAAGCTGCTATTTACATCAAAGACAACAATTAGAAAGAACACAGTAACAAACTTGATAATAGATTAGAGTAAATCATAAGACATAGTATCAAATCAGTTACTTTGTCTTGAGCGACACAGTAAATAATTTAATATTGTGTTTAAAAAATGTGACAAGATATGAACGATATTTTTTTTGTTTCAGAACATATTCATGATGAATCTTATTTTAAAGAAAATTTAATTACGAACTAGTACATAGTTTTATATTTTATTTTGAAGTTATAAATTATTAAATATTTGCGTTTAAAGTTTAAGGTGGAAAATATATAATTGTGTTCACAGATAACACAATGACAATACTACCCTAGTTGTTTAAATCAACTTTTTTGCACAGCCACGGAGTTGGTCCCTAAAAGTTGGTCCCTATCCAGTAGCTAGCACCTAACAGCGACCAACTGACCAAACAGCGACCCTGCAGTAATCAGCGACCAACTTCGAGTCTGTCTCTATCAACGACCAACAAAAGTTGGTCCGTATCAGCGACCAACTAAAGTTGGTCCCTAATTGTGAGTGACTTTTAGCGACCGATTTGTTTGTCTCTAATAGCGACCAATGTGGTTAGTCTCTATTTGTTAGTCGCAAATAGCGACTAATCGTTGGTCTCTAAATATCTGTGACTGAATATTTTTAATTAAAATATAATAATAATTAATTAATAATAATTTAATTAAAATATAATAATAATTAATTAAATAAAAGAAGGTAATGAACAATAATTGATACTAACTAAATTCACTTATTAAAAAATATAGCATATATTAATAAATATTATACCAAACACAATTTAAGAGTCGAGTACAACTACAAAGTCAACCTAAATACACTTAGTTAAAGTATAAACATAGATTAAATATCCTTGACTCGAATACAAACTTAGACTAAATATCATCCATCATTTTGGTCTTCAGGCGGGATCTCGGGCATCTCGGGACGATAGACATCGCCCCAAGGTGGTGGCTAATAGCGCTGTTGCAACAATTGTTGGAGCAACTGGTTCTGCTGCTGTAACCGTTGTTCCAAAGAAGTTGTATGCTGCCTCAAATGCTCAACGGTCTCCTTTAAAGCTGCCGTCTGGGACGGATCACAACCCGTGGTCTGAAATGAGCTACTAGGTCGAGCACGAGATGGAATTCCAAGTATCTGTCGACCCGACGGTCCAATTCCAACAATCTGATCTCCACGCAGTCTGCCACTCAGGGGTCCGAGAGCCTCAGCCAATGATAGTCGATCATCTACCTGTGTCGGATCTGAAGCGGACTGGGTGGCACGCTCCAAATTCTGCCTATACTGAGTCTACAATACCAAATTTGAAATTACATAGCAATTAAAATATAACACAAAAATTATAATTTATACAGAAAGTGTAAATAAATTGAAACTCACAAATGCAGACTCGCACTGGAGCGTGTTCCATATATGCGTACCGTCCTCCTGAGGCTTGCCATGACTAATCTGCCATGTCTCGCCATATCGGACGTTACCCTCCCCATATATGGCCTCCTGTCAAAATCCACATAATCAATAACTATATTAAACACATAAATCATTAAAGTTTACACTAAATAATAACATATAAACCCTAAAGTATACACTATCTAACACACTAACCCTAAAATTTACACTAATTAATAATTTTACACTTTAACCCATCATAATTTAACATATGTTCACATTAACCCCTACTTTTAAAAAAAATGGCCAGCATCTCTCCTAAAAATGAACATTACCATTATTTGAAACCTGTTAAAAGTTGTAAATAAATTAAATAGGCCACACTGGGCGCAACAAACACATCATAAACAAGGTCACACTGGCACAACAAACACATCATAAACAAGGCCATAATTGTACAATCAATACATCATATCATACACTAACAAGGCCACATTGGCACAACAATATGGGCATGACTAACACCACTTGTTAACAAAATCATAAGTAATTTGTAGAGTTAAAATATTTACCAACGCGCGGTGATGGCACATGAAGTTACGAGTCCCCATGTTGGGCGTCAACCTTGTCTCGGGGCTCGCTCTGGCAGCCTGTGCCCGTGCGCGTACCTCTTGGATCAGTACAGCGTCGCCGGAGCAGTGGGTAGACTCGCCGGATGGTGGAGAGGAAAACACGTAAGTCGAGAGAAGAAGAGAGATGGGCGGCCAGAGTTGGGCGCTGTAGTGGCCGGAGCAGCACCGTCGCCAGAGCAGTGGGTGGTGGGAGAAATGGCCGGAGCAGTGGCGCTGGCCGGAGCGGGATGGTGGAGAGGGGAATTAGGGCATAATCGATTTGGGAGAAATTGGAGAGAAATGGGCAGAAGGGGAGTTATGAGGTATATATATATATATATATATATATATATATATATATATATATAGGGACCGATTTGGTCCCTAAAATTGATCCCTAATAGAGACTAAGTTTGTTCCAAAAGTTGGTCTTTTTAATATAAATATTCAGTGACTGAGTTGGTCCCTAAAATTGGTCTCTAATAAAGACTGAGTTGGTCCCTATAATTAAAGTCAGTCTCTGATTATATTTTAGGGACCAACATTGATAGTGACTAACAATTCAGTCCCTATTTAATCAGTTGGTCCCTAATAGTGACCAATAATGTCAGTCTCTATATTCTCAGTCCCTATATCATTGTTTTCTAGTAGTGACACTTAATTCAATCTCACCTATTTATTTTTTCTAATCCAACGATTAAAATTAGTTTCTACAGTTACTATTTTATTTAGGTTCTCATTTGAGCAGCTACTTTGTATATGGTTATGATTCCCTGATGATTTCTGATTCTTCATTCACTACAAATTTCTAAAAGAACTTATTGAATCATCTTGAAGATTTAACTTCGAAAATCAAATACGTGGTAGTCACTCTTCATCAATGGATTTAAGTGCGCTTTCATATTCGTTTCGATATCCCAATAATTTAAAATGAAGTCTTTGATGTTAAAATTTAACGATTGATATCAGAGCAACCTTCATATTAATTATTGAAATTAAGAATTTTAATTAGTTTGTTGTTCAATCATTCGGATTAACTTTCGGTATGAAACTTAGCGCTAATTGATCCTGAATTTTTTCGGGTTTAGATTTTGTTTTTTAAAAGCTTTTTGTTATGTTTAGTCGTTTTATTATTATTATTATTATTATTATTATTATTATTATTATTATTATTATTATTATTATTATTATTGTTAATCAACCAATTCATGCTCTGTTTTATCCTTTTGAACTATATTGATTTTACCTTAGGTTATAGTCTTCATGAATAAGTTGGTTTTGTTTCGGTGGTTTTGTTTTGTTATCGATGGATTCAATCATATGCAATTAATTTGAAGTTTTCGAGAAACACTGATTTTAATGCTACCTCACTTTTAATGTTTGACCTACATCTACCCAATGGGCATATTCATTGTCGAATTTAGAGAGTTACTATATTAGTGCGGTACCGGTGCAAACTGCAAAGTACAGTCGAATTATTTTTTTCGATATATTGATACGTAATGAAAAAAATTTAATATAAATATTAAATTGTAAACAAAATTTCATAGTATCAAGATAGATTTCGAACATAATAATCGAATAGAAGATTTACAATCACATTATTTGACAACACTAATATTTTGATAAATTGATACAAAAACTTGATCCAAGGAATTTAGCAACAATTAAAAACATTAGAGGTAATTTTTGGTCTGGGCAGAGAGGGGTGTTTCTTCAATTTCTTTGGTGGATTATTCGAAGGATTTTCCATTCACTTGTAAATAAACATCAGCGAAATTATCGAATATCAATGGCTTACTGTCATAAATCAAGGGATAAAAGGAATATGAATGAACTTAAAAAAAGATTTTCTAATCAATTTCTGCTCCACCCTACTGCCCAACGCCAACTCCAACTCCAACTCCAACCCAACATATTAACCAAAAATATATATAAACTAGCGAATGTCCGTGTTCGAGGGCACGGCAAGATGTTCGAAATTTTTTATTAAAATAATTTTTTTAATTTAATAAAAATATGCCCGTGCCCGAGGGCACGGCGTATCAAAATAGTCCGTATTCTCGAACACAACAATATCTAAAAGTGATAAAATTATTTTTATTTTACATATATTTTTTAATTAATTGAATCAAATAAAAAAATTATACATAAAATATAACATTTTTAATACCCCTTTTTTTCTCTCTCTCCCTTCCCGACACACACCCATACAAATATATTCTTTATCTCCCTCCCCCACACATAAACATATATTTTTTTACTAACCCCAATCCCATCCACCCCTTCCTTTTCACACTTTCTCAACACATTCTCTCACACTTTTTCAACATTCCTTGCATTGAAAATTAGGATGAATAGTTACTATTCATTTGATAAGGATCTCACACCCTTGAATTGTATTATAGATATATATATATAGTTTGTAGCGGAATAAGCACCTATATATACATACATATATATATAATTGTGAAAGCAACGAGAAAAAAACTTAAAAAATCAAAAATTAAAAATCAATACCTTCCTCCAAACCCAGCCTATTCTTTTCTACATTGGACTACAAGCATGGGAAAAAGAAAAACGAAAACGAAAAAAATTGGGATCTTAATTTGTGTCAAAATGCAACAAAAGAAATATAATTATATAATTATATTTTTCTCATGTGTTTATCTTAAAAAAAATAATCTCATTTCTTCTAATAAAAGGGATAAACTTGAGAATATCAAAATCTATTTTACAAACAAGTGAACTCCAACCTTCAAAAACTGAATATATATGTAATTGGAGCACTGAGCAATGGTATAGTCACAAAAAAGTTATGTACGAAGAAAAGTACACATAAAAGATTTTGTCAGATTTTTTTTTCATTGGTGCTTTTTTTTTTTTTGGCAGTCGGGCTTATAAAATTTCGAGTTAATCTCATTTTAGGCATCAATCTTTTAGTAAGCTCGTAAAATGAGAGCTTAGGTTCAAAACGTCGCAAAATGAACTCTAATATTTTCATTTTTGTTGTAAAAGACCATTTTTGATAGAACTTAATTAATCATAACGGAAAGGGAAAAATTGGCGGAACCCCCCTGTGCTTATCGAGTTTTGGAATGAGCCCCACATACTTTTTTTTCGTGAGAGTTAACCTCCTTGTCGTCGATCCAGTTAGTCTCCATCCATAAAAAAAGGCCAAAATAAAAGAAAATTTGTGAGTGAAAAATAAATTATACGGTTAAAATTAAACTATTATACCCTTTTTGAAGGAAAAAGACATTTATTATGCCTATTTTAAAAGAATAATTTAAATATTAATTTATAAATAAAATTAATAATTAATAAAAAATTAAAAAGATTAATATGTACACACATTAACAATTATTTCCACTTTGCTAACATCATGTACAAAATCACGCCAAGACTAAATGGATTATGGATCAACTTCCTTTCTTCTTCTTCTCCGACTAAAATGCATATTTAAATTTGGCGAAATCAAAACTGACATCTCCGACTTCCCCCTCTTTAACCTAAAGAACAATGATCATGGGAGGAAATATCATACTAAATAAAGACAAAGAAAATACAACAAAAATTTCAAACTATATTTGGGGATAGTAATTCCCCACTATCCCTACCTCTGTGAGAATCCCGATCCTCGCATCGATGTGCGATGAGAACTTCGGTACAACGCGCACGGGTTTTCTCATTCGTGACCGCTCATGCTTTGTGTGAAAGTTTGAGAGTCGCCACCTCCGTTTTCACCCATTTTGATGTTTTCATGAATTTTTGAGCACTTGTTCATGCCATGAATAGTAAACCCAAAAATTGCAATTTAATTTTTGCAAAAATGGTTAATGTGATGCTCTTGATGTTGAGACCTTGTTTGTGATGATTATGT
>JAOWAN010067870.1:0-11626 GCA_028566635.1 Lobelia cardinalis
GATTGGAGCAATGATTGAAATGATAATTAATTATCAAGCACATTTTTCTATACACGGTTTTGACATTTTTACCCCTCTAAGTAAATATTAAAAATTAAAAAGTAAGGACATTTTGAGAAAGAAAAAATGGGGACATTGCTAACCTCCTACAACTAGTGGGGATATTAGCTAAACCCTTTTATAAATTTATAACATGCTAATTATTTTATATTTGTGGACTAGAACATTATAAATATTTTTTATAGTAGTCGAGCTACTATGAGGTTGAGGCATCTCGAGCCACGGGTAGTAGGCAAGAGGGGGAAGCAGAGAGTAGTACCTCGGAACCACGACTCATCGATCCCGAGTTGTGGTACGAGGTACAAAGATGGTGTCGGCAAACTCGATTCGATCGAGCGTACGATTTTGAGGGGTTAGAGCCCCGGAGGCGATGCGATGCTTAGCTCCCAGCAGCAACTCTTAGATCTCGCCCCAGACAGCACAAGATATAGAGGCGCGAATATCGGCAAAAATTGCAGCGAGAGTTCAATGGAAGCTAGCCCGCCAGCGAAGTAAGATGGAAGGCAAGCATGCGCAGGGCCAGGCTGAGTTGAGAGCTCAGGTACGTGGCCCTCGAGCTCTAGCCGACGCTTCAGACTCAGATCACGGCGCTGATGCAAGCTGCCATGGTTGCGGTGCGGGTCCAGCCGTTGCCTTATTACGTCTTGATCCAGCACCTGCAGACACCGAACGTGGGGGTCTCAGATCAGCACACGGATTCAGATTCGACAGTGCGGCGAACTCTGGCTGATAATTTCATCGATCAACTATTTAGGACCCCTCCGACCGGCTTTTTCCCTCCTCCCCCTCCCCATTAGTACATTATTGTAAATTAGAATTTTAGGAATATTAATATATATTTTAAAATTAATACGACTAAATAGCGACGTAGTCCGTCGCTAATATTTTTTTTATTTAGCGACAGATAAGTTTTTAAATAGTAGTAACGGGCTTTAACTATAGCGATGGACATCCATCGCTAACATTTTACATTTTAAATACAGGACGGAAGAACGTCGCTAATATGTTACTTTTCTTATTTTTCAAAATTATTTTTATTCATGAAGACTCTATCGCAAAATTGCGTCGGATTATTTGCCATCGCAAGAGCTAAAAAAACATCGACGACAGAAGACTCTATCGCTAGTTGCCGTCGCAAATAGGATTTTTTTGGTAGTGGATGTACCGCACAATCAACCGATGTGCTATAGCAACTTGCACATTTCATCAATGTACAAATTCGTACAACTCGTCGATTGATTTTGCGGGAGATGGGTACGATATATGTAGCAGTACTCATATTTTATCACTGTCAGCTCTATCATTGTTTCACTATATTGGTATCCTAAAATACAAAGCTATATTTCTCCTCACATACCCTACTATTTTACTAGTATCTCTATCATTATTTTATTTTTCTCTCCTTTTTTTCTTTTTTCAATACACTCTTCTCTCTTTTTTTTTTCAACATAACTTTCCTCTTACCTCTCTTCACCTTTTTATCTCCTAATACAACTTTTTTCTCTATTCTATTTTTTCTCTTTCATCCCTCTCAAAAAGGCATTTTATTTAATTTAAAAATAGATGAACAATACCAAAAATCACCTACTTTCTAAAAAAATCAAAAATTTCAAAATTACGTAAAAAAAAAACATCGTCAAAACACACCTTGTTCTTTTTTTTGTATTCTCTTTTTATACGAGTTTTCAATAATCTTATTTTAGACGGACGATTCGTGTCTTCTTATGCATGTATCCCTTGAGAATAATTGATGTGAGCAGTAAGAAGAATGATTTTATTTTGGACTCATTGTCGGTTGTTAATTAGGATGTTGATTTTTTTGATGATAAATAATATTTTGTAATGATTAAAGTGAAAAATTAATAGAAAGATAGAGAAAAAATATTAAAATTCATCAAAAGTCAAAAAATCAAACATCATATCATATTAACTCGAGGATTCAAGCCTTAATTATTTCGCATCTCAATTCGCTACAAATGACAAGTCCAGTGTGTAAATTTGCTTCTCTATGGGTGTGTTCTTGTGCATGACTTTCATCCATGATTTTTGATTTTTAACTTTTCTCTCTCATTGGTTCCACAGATTTTCTCTCTATCTCTATCTCTTACTTTTTACTTTACTCATTACTTTTCACCAAATTTGACTTGAAATTTGGTGTTTTGCCAAATATATATATATATATATATATATATATATTGCAAAATGAATAAATGAAATATTAATTTGAGTACTGAATCACATTATTTTGACAAAAAAGGAATGGAGGAGAAATGATCAACGGTTTTAATTAAATAATTAAAAAAATATACAATTAATATATTTTATAAATTCATAGTGATAAGCTCCAAGTATTCTTCATATCTCAATTCACTTCCTCTTGAATACTTCTCAAAATATTCACCCCTTGCAAATTACTTGCCTTTTTCGTCCTAAATTTGCAAATTAGATGCAGATAAATCAAGTAAACATAATACCCGAAACCCACATATTAAATGGGGATAAACTATTTTTTGGACCTAAAATACCTCTAATTTAGAAAATTCAAATAAAGATTTTATCCACTTTTTTTTACACCAAAATTTACTCCATAAACTAGAAATTATATGGAGCGCCTATGCGCTCCTAGCAAGGAGCGCCTATGTGCTCTTATTCATTTTATTATGTTGTTTGTGCATTTTTTATAACTAAATATTCATTTTAATATTCTTATTAATATTGTTGATTTTCAGTAACAACGATAAAAATGAACATTTAATTTTAGAAAATAAACAAACAACGTAATAAAATGAATAGGCGCTCCTTGCTAGGAGCGCATAAGTGCTCCATATACGGATTGTTTACGACCACCTCTAATTTTAGATTTGTTGTTATTATCCAATATATCCCTTGTTGGATAGTGGAGCTCAAAAGTTGCATCATGTCCTATTTAGATGCCACTGATTAGGTAGTTGTGTTTTTCATTGTGAGATCCGAAAATGTTCATGAGTTTAAAATCAGTTCTCCGCTCATTCTGTAAATCGCAGTTGAAAGAATGGGCAGAAAAGCTGGGGGGATAACTATAAACCCAAAGTTGTTTGGTGGTATGGCAAAACCTTGTATGAAGGAGACAATGGCATTTCTCAACTGCTTGTCAATTAATCATAATAATGACGAAAAATGTGTTCGTCACAAGGAGCTTTTAAATGAGTGCATGGATGATCAGGCGAAGCAGCGGGTCCTATGCAGTTAGTTTTGCACTACTTTTTCCTGTCCAGTGTCTGTGTTAACCATGAGATTGTGATTTAATTATTAATATGATAATTCGAAGTCAAACAATTCCTCTGTATTTATACTTCTATCAACTATGACTATTGCAGGTTGGCAAAAAGAAAAGCCCTTGGGGAAGCCTTAATTATCAATTGCAAAAGCTTGTCAAAGGAAGAAAGTAAATTCAATTTTATAGCAAAAATTGTTCAATTAGTTAATGCAGTTATGATTGAAAGCTATGGTGGCAAGTCTTGTGCACATTATGGCAAAGCTGTACTGCTGGTTTTCAACTCTTCATATGAACATATTTTGAGCAATTGATGATTTGTAACCTTGGCATATGCTCATTGTGTTGATTGGAAATTGGTTCCAGACCTTTAATTTTGCTAGTTTTGGATATATGCAGCTTTTCCTTACCCATTAGAGCTGGTATGAATCATATGATTGCTCCCTGTTATTTTTCTTCCATTCGATTGCAACCTCATCAATGTTCGCAAAAATGCCTCCATTTTATTTTTCAAACTCCAAAAAGTCCTCTCAATCACACTTTTCAAAGAAGCATGAACAACACTGAACTTCTCTTGGGAATTTCGTGGCAGCTCGCCGTGTGTTAAGCTCGGGCAAATGATATCGCTCCCCTTTATATGGTGAAAGAAACCCATTTTTATTGGGATGCCTCGAATCAACCAAGTAAAAAAATTGTGTTGAAAAATAAACAATTTGTACAAATTTAGACGAAGTTTTTTTAAACATACTTAGAATATTGAAAAATGTTTTTAAAATGATACACACGTGACGTGGAAAAGGCCAATGATGAGCTAAACTCAGTAAAGAAGAGTAATGTGGCGTTGCAGACAGTAACAAACAATTTCTAGAGGAGGCTTCAAATCCTATCACATTGCTTATATTTTTGCTTTTATACATATCACCAATGGTATTCTGCAAAATAGAACATGTAGTATCACTTTTAAGATTAGAGGAAACCATACAAAACAGATTGTTGGCATTAATTCTTAGGTAAACAAATCCACTTGTTGTAGAGTGTAGACTTTAAGAAGTGTTTGAGTTAATGATTTCTTTCGAGGGTGTACATGATAACATTTGAGAAGCTTGGGCCTCTTTTTCTTATATGTTGGAGTAACAAAATCCGATCCATGTACTGAGGTCTAGGCGGACATCTTTGATAAAAATGAATCCCTTCATACAATACTCAAATTAAATTAGCACACCCTTGAAAGAAGGGTGGGGGGAGGGGGTGGAAGGTGATACGAAATTTATGGAGCCTAAATTCCATGTAGTTATGGAGCCGTGGCTTTGGATGCTTGCCACATAGGGATCGAGCATGATCGAATGGTCACGATAGAACGAGCGAGTAAAAAGACGATTTTAGCCACGAGCATCCATGATCGTTGAATTTTTTATGATGTTTATCTCGTGAGCATTCAAAGTCATGGCTACAAAGGCTCCATAGATTTCAGGTCGAATAACAGTACATACTCTCATCCACTAGCTATTTGTCAATATCACCTGCCATAAGCTTGTCTTTGGCTATATTACTACAGAAATAATGCAAAAAACATGGACTGCCAAGTAGTTTGTATTGAAGTTGACTGTATCTAAGATGGTTTTGTACTGAATTATATTTCCTTTTAAAATTTAGAAGGATTTACGATATCCATTTTCAAATAAAAACGTCAAATCACTAGAAATCCTATTGAAAATGAAGAATTCCTCTATCACATGATCAATATTCTCTTGACTTCTCTAGTCACTTTCTGCAATTGTTATGCAACATTGCGTAATTTTAGGTTGTTCTCTGTTCACCTTGTGTTTGTAAGGTAAACACCTCCTACAATATTGAGGAGTTTATAATCTTATATTTGTACTCGTTACTTTCAAGGTGAACACTTTATTTTTTGACCATTTTTCTTGATCTAATACTACTAAGAGCATTCACTATATTGGGGTTTATAGATAAAGTCAGTTTTCAACCGATTTGACGAAAAATAAAAAAACTACATGGTGGAGCATTTTATTAGAGGTTAAAATTTTCAAGCGATGGATCTGTACCAACCGGTAGAAATGTGGGACTAATAAAACATGGCTCAGATATTATTTTGCTATAAATTATATTAGTGGATTCGCGTTATAAACCTTTGATGGGTTTATATCATAGTGAGGAATATATTTATAAAAAAAATATTTATAAAGTGACGATATAGTATGACGTATTATTGTATATATCTATCTATCTATCTATCTATCGTAGGTTTATACATTGTGAATGTCTTAATAGACAAATCAAGCCACTAAATCAAGAAATTGAAGCTCGCAGTCACTTTTTAGAACCATTGCAGCCACTTCTTGACCTAATACTACTAATAGAGAGATCAAGCCAATAAATCAAGAAAGCGAGGCATGTTTAGAATTATTGATTAGACAATATTTATAAATTCTTATATATCTTAATATAGGCCTAGGCTCAAGATATGTTTTTTGAAAGTAATTTCACCTCCAAAATACTGAAGAACGCTTTGTCATTACTTAACAAATAACAGTTATTTTTTTTTTGCTTTAATATCTTACAATCTTGATAAATACGCAATTTCATTCAACCGTGAGGCATAAAATATAGATTAATGACCCATTTGGATATCTAGTTTTCGAATTCAAATGGAATTATAAATTTATGAAATTTGATTTCAATGAATTCAAATTCTGTGAATTTATAATTCCATTGGCAACTTTGTTGAATTTATTCAAAAATTAATTAGTATTTTAATTTTATTGTTTGAAAAGACTTGTCTGATTTTAAAAAAGAGCCCTAGTTGTGCATGAGGAAATTGAAAGTATAGAGTGGCAATTTCGTAAATACCATCGGTAAGATGGATTTTTTTTATCAAGTGCTGTCAATATTGATTTGGTTTTCCAATTTTTTTTTTTTTTTGGTTACTCACCGGTATAAAAAATTATATTCTTACTAATTCAGTTCTATCCGGGTCGTACATAGCATTGATGGATGAGTCTCCCTAAGAATTTTTTTGTTAAATTGTATGAAATTGAGGTGTTATAATTCAATTTCAAATCCACAACAACTTTTGCATCCAAACAATAAAATTCCCATTTCAAGATTCAATTCCATTCCATGCCATGAGATTGGCGTTCCCAAACAGCCCTTCCTAACCAACCCGTTTGGTATTTTACCGTCGATCGAGTACTCTGTACTCCTCGTATACTCGTAGTCTCTTCAGGCCCGCCCACCGGCTGCCCCGCATATGCGACCCACTTAGCCGTCGACGTTCCGGCGTCATCTACTGTCGTCGCTGACACCGTTTTACAGGTATGATTATGGATACATCACTAGTATTTATGTCTACCTCGTATATGTGCAAAATTTGATTCGGAAGTGATTTTTCAATTGGTTGGTTGTAGATATTAAGGTATGTTTGTAAGGCCTGGTATTCAGGAGGATTTGGTCACTTTGTTAAGTTATTTATTTACTCCTATGGCAATTAGCTAATGTCTATATTTGGAAAATTTGTTGGATTTTGGGTCTCTTTATGTGTCGCAATGAATTTTCAAGCTTCAAGTTTATTATTCTAGTTACTCTAATTAAGGGAAAATGTCAAATTTTGTTTTGGTGGCAGCTGTTGCATTTTCAGTTTAAAACTTTTCTAGGTGAGATTGCTCCATTGTAATGAAAATCCTGATGATAGTTTTGTTTTTATGCATTTTTTGGTTTTGTGATTGAATAGAAGTGATGGAGTGAGGGATGAAGTTTGTACATAGTAAGGAACTATATGTAAATGCATAGGTATTGCGGTTCTATTGTTGCGTTGTCCGTTTGTCTGTTAGTGTGTTTATCCAAATTCCAGGTTCCTCGTTTTCAAATGTGAAAGATTTGAGTGAGCCAGAATTGTGTTGTATTTTAGTTTTGATGCTGTAAATTTAATTGATACTTGGCAATACTCCATTCTTGGTATGAGTATGATCCACTGTCTGCAAATGTTCGTGCCTAAATATTGGGTTAGCTATTGGTATGCATTTAACTTCTTATCCTTTTCTTGTCCTGGATAAATCGTGGGTGCTAAGTTTGGTAAATGGTGATCCATGGCATCCTGATCTCTGTCTATGGAGATGCCTAATGACGTATCAAACCATTATTTCACCATCATATGGTTGATGAAACTGATTAGCATTTGGTACGTCATTCATGGTCACATTGTTTCTCATTTCCATTTTAAGTGTTTTCTTAAAGTGAAACCAAAAGGGAATACATGCATCTGTTCAGAATCGCACAGCAAGGCAATATCTCATGCTTGAATTATTTACCGCCTATCTGTTGTGATCCGTTTATTTCTTCATTTCTTGCATTAACTGCTTCTATTGGGACGCAACTGATTCTGGCAGCTCAGGCATACAGTAACAACATCAAATAGTCTGATCGCAATTAGCTACAGCTAAAACAGACAGGACTTCTCAATGTCTGAAGAAATTGTGGAGGAGCGTGATGAGCTCGCTGAGTCTCTAAATGACCTCTTTACTAGTGTCTCCAGTATGATTAAAGGCGACCTTCAGGTTCTCTCTCTACATTTTGTTGATCTTTCTGTCTCCTACTTTATGCAGTTGAGTGCAATTGTATAGGTGTACTTTCAGTGTCAAACAAAATGCAGTGAAACTGTAGAACTATATGCTCAACTCTCTTGGTGAATGTGAGCTTAAAATAAGAACGTGACAGTTTGTCTTTTCGTTGCTCCCTCCATACCAAAATGAGCGCCCTTCTTCAAGTATTTTTTTTCCTGAAAATGAGTGTTCTTTTTACGGACTTGCTAATTCACCTAACTCAGCATGTCTTTAGGAACACTCAGAAGTGGTATAATATCAACACTAAGAATATTTATGTATATATGGTAGTAAAATTTCTTAAAAGTAAACTTTCTAATTTCTTTTGAAAAAATAAAAGTGGACCCTCATGTTGGGAAACCTGTCATCTTTATTTTCACAGTTAATAAAGGTCTTTTTGGGTCACTTGGCTTCGTGACCTCATATGTACATTGATTGCGTCTGCATGCACTGCATGTGTAGATAATTAGATAGGGAAAGGTTGAACCCACTGTTCAAACACAAGGTTAGCTCCTCACGCATGGTTTGGGGGAAATAAGATGTAGGTAACATCACCTCTATTTCGGAGCCTACTGTAAAGCACCGGTTTGCAAGGGCACTCCATAAGTGAACAAAGCGTTTATCCACGTTTAATTTTTGAGAATGAATGAGTACTATATATCCATGTTGTTTTGAGCGTAGGAATGTGGTGTCTTGTGCTTATTTCCTTTCAACTTTTTTGCTACACTATGCACCCTTACCATGCAGTTTCTTGCTGCAGTTAAATCCCAGTTTTGAGAAAACTACAATCTTTGTCTCAGAATGAATGAGTACTATATATCCATGTCGCACTTTTTATGCAAATCTGTTTTGAGCGTAGGAATGTGGTGTCTTGTGCTTATTTCCTTTTAACTTTTTTGCTACATTATGCACCCTTACCATGCAGGTTCTTGCTGCAGTTAAATCCCAGTTTTGAGAAAACAACAATCTTTGTGTCTCAGAATGGTTCAAAAGAAAGGAAATCAAATTGGAACAAAATATAACTATGCAATAAATTGTGATTCTCCTTTCAATCATCTTAGCTGGACCAGCGCAACCAGTCCTAAATTACTAAAATGATTCAGAAATATGCATTTATCATTCCTCCAGAGTTTCACTCATTCTCTTTTTAACACCTACACGAGATTCAGCGTAGTCTTTAATGTTGGTAGCTGTTGATTATATGTAAAATTGGTGTGAAATTGTTTCTTTAATTCTGTTCCATTTAGTTTCAATGTTGAGTTTTTCTGACTACTCCGGGTTGATCGTAACCATGGTGGATTCCACCAGAAACTTAACAGTTTAGTAATCTTATGCTAAAATTCTGTTTTCCTAATAATATACTCCAGAAATTATAAATGCTGCTGGACTTTACTGAAAAACTCCATGATGAAGAATTGTGCCTTTCACTGATTATGGTGCTTACTTTTTCCATACAGCTTACATCATTGGAGTTCTTCCTTTTTTTTTCTTCATTGTTGCTTTCACATTTGTCTTAATTGCTCTTCATTGCATTGATTATTATTAGTGTTTACAGCTTACCTGGAATTGACAGCTTTGACTATTTACCACATGATGCAATTTTAGGGAACAAACAATCTACTTGAGCTTTTGGAAAAGATGAATATCCGAGTGGCAGAAGAGTACAAGGGCTTTGGTGATGTTGCCTCTGGCTTAAAGGCTGTTGTGGAGCAACTGAAGTCTAAAAGTGGTAGCTTTGACAAATATGTTCAGCAAATTGACGCAATAGAGCAGCAAGTTACCGAATTTGAAGCTATAATTTCGATGCTTGATAAACATGTTTCTCTGTTAGAATCAAAAGTGCAATCCGTTTACCAAATTCCACCCTCATGAATGGGGTTTTGTATCAATTATTGAAATTCATTTTTTTTCTTCTCAACCCCGAGTTGGGACAGGTTGTATCCAGGGTTTGGTTTTGTTGTTGGTGCATGCGTCCAAATCCGGTGCATATATTTCCTCTATTTGCTGTGTTGCTGTTCAAGAGAAACGTATGAATTTAAATTGCAATAGTTCTGGACCCTGAAAACTGAAATGTGAAGAGGGATATCAATTTATGAGTCCCAGAAGTCATCCAGTCTCTTCCATGGAAAATATTGATGGTTAAAAACGAAAACAGTATATAGTCGATAAAAATTTTGTATGTGCCCCCATGCAGGATCGAACTGCAGACCTCCAGTTTACAAGACTGGCGCTCTACCACTGAGCTATAGGGGCGACTGCTCATTTCCACTGTTAAAAATAATTATTAGAATAATGTAAATTGATAATTGTAATTCAATAACTTTTGTAATAGGAAAAAATGTGCCAAAGATGTGTTTTAATCCTTCGCACAGGATAGTCTTACAACATTTGTCTATAAGATCGTTTAACTTTTTATGCATATAAAATTTTATTAAATATTTAATAATAAATCGCCACGTATAGATATGAACATGTAAGCGTAATAAATGATTATAAATCCACCTAATGTGTAATGGACCATAATCCCCTTTTACTTTTTAGTAAAAAACAAATAAGTGCAGGAACGAAGTTACAAATGTATGTTGCATGTGAGACTAATCAATTTATGATGATTCAATATATTGGCTATATCATGATTTTCGATTTAGAAACGACGATAAAGATAAAATAATAGGAGGTTATGAACGGAAAACCATTCCATAACTCAAGATGAGTGAGTATCTGATCATAACTACTGTTCCTTTATAAATATTAAAGTATATGAAAGTAATGATACATTTGGAAATTCATTAAATAATATTCTATTGTTCAATAATAAATTTTGAATTTCATTAAAACTAATGTATTATATCCATTTAAGATCAAATAAATTACGTTGTCCGTAGTCCAAAAAATATATAATTTGCCAGAGGAGAGTACAACGAAACTATCCATTTTGTCTTAAGTGTTAAATACTAAAATGTGTAATAGTACGTCATAATTTTTCTATTTATTTGAAAATATGACTGGTAATATTCATACATATATTTTACGAAAGTTAAATTTTTATTTGCTCAAATCAAATCGGTACTTATTAAATAGCTTCGACATATACTTAAAGTAGATGAGAAAAATCTATGAAGTTGCCACATAAGCACCCAAAATTAAGCTTAATTTAATTGACCATATAATAATAAACTGATCAATTTACTGAATTTTGTAATTATTAATAATTGTAACTTAAGAGATTTGTTATACGATAACATAATTATTCAAAATCTACAAATAGTGAAACCTTATTCACTTTTATAATCGACGTGAATAGATATAATATTGAAGAATATACACTCATTTTGAAGTTAGTACATGAACTTTAAATTTAATACTAATTTCCTTCAATTTTTAATAAATTGAGATGATTTTTGCTTTAGTGTAAAGTATTGAAAAAAATTATAAATTAATTAAATATTTTAATTAATCACAAATTTAAATTTTAAGCAATATAAAATGAAAAAACAGTGGTTAATAACATAAGTTCAAGTTAACCTTTGAACTTATTTTCATATTATATAATAAACAAATAAAATTTATATTTAAAAATAATCATCTATAATATAATTTAGGTCAGTGGGACCCACATTAAGATGAATAGTATTTCTAGGTATTATGTTTGTGAGAGGGGTTGTTAGTATTGGGATTGGGGAAACTTTTTGGAAAG
>JAOWAN010067900.1:0-11624 GCA_028566635.1 Lobelia cardinalis
CTTACATAAGCAATTGTTCGATGTAATACAATGAGAAACTATTACAAGAAAAATCGTAACCTAAGTCTAATGTCAACTTTACAGAATGATAAACAGTTCTGTTTCATGTAATACTTCCGGAGTACTGTGTAGGAAGATATAAATATTCAGTCATTACTCAAAATTATGCATCGATTAACTTTTGGTCAAACACAATCACAAAGTGATGGCATAATATCTTACTTAAAAGTAAAAAGTGCAAGTAAGCAATGGATTATGTCTTATTTAGTTCAGGAGAAACTTAAGTTTCTTCTTACATTTGAACTTCAGGTTCAAATAGATGTATGTGCTTTCAGCTTCTAATACACATGTATGAGCTTAATCTCGAATACACATGTATGAGCACTCATCTCTAATACATGGTATGAGCATTAATCTCTAATACACATGTGAACAATCGGTTCACATATCAACATATAGCATAAATATTGATCGCAATAAAATTATGTGGTTCAAATATGTTTATAGCAAATTCAATGCTATAATATTTTATGCATAATCAATAATTAAAAAAAATCAAATGATATATGAATGTAATATGGGCAATCAACCAATCATGCGAGAATAAAAATGCCACATAATTCTCATGCAAGCTTAAGATAAACCACACAAAATAATAAGCTCGCAATTAAATTTAATGCCTACCATTAAATAATAAGGAGGGAGAATGTATCTCAAACATGATCAATATGGTTGAATTAATCACAAAATAATATAGCCCATAAAAAAATTAAGTATGAGTTTATTTAGAAAAACTCAATTGGCCAAAAATTATTTTCAATTGAACTTGCAACAAGTAAATTAATTTAATTAATTTAATGGCAAGTTTTTAAAAGTCAAGAAAAATAAATTTCTGACAAATCCCAAATTATTAATTGGAAATATTAAAATTTAATTGGCTGAAAAAAGATAAAACAATCCTTTAAAAATATATGTGGCAAAGAATTATTTAATTAAACTACAGCAGTCCAAATGCTGTAAAAAAAATGGCCCAAGAAAATAAAAGTGAGGGGGCACTAGCAGCCCAAAGGGCGCGGCCCAACCTCTGAGCAGTTTAGGAGGGCGGGTGGGCTGGGGCTATTGGACTGTCACTTAAAAAAAAACGGCCCAAGGCACGCAGCAGCCCAAGATGAGAGGCGACCTAAAGAGTAGCGGCAAAACGCGGCCCAGAGCGTGGACGAGCGGCCCCGATCGTGACGAAAGCGGTCCGGAGCGCTGATAGGGCGCGGGCGAAGCGAGAGCAAGCAGATCTGGGGCGGGCGGCGTATCGGGCGGGTAGGGTTTGCGGTACGGGTAAGGACGCGACCCGCCGCTATCAAAATGGGTCCGCCGCCGTCCGTTTAAAGTCCGACCGGGTTTTTCAACGCCGACGACGATTTATCATGGAGCAATTTCATTTTTAACTTGCTTGAAAGTCTGATTTATCACATTACCTCCTTCTATCACAAGACCCACCCAAAAATTTCTAGATATTGGCACTTTTTGTGGTATAGTGCAAGATCATAATTCATATGGGGTTTTGTCTCACATTATTCACCCAAAAGAGAGTGAACCGGTTTAAAATGTGAATTTAATTAGTTTAGAGCAATATCATTCCTATATAGTGCACTTCTAGTAAGCAATCACAATCCATTTTATGATTAACCTTTAAGATATTTTCTTCGATCCGTAATAAATGACCTTTTAAATTTGTGCACATTTATTAAGGAATAATACATATTGACAATTTTATCATTATTAAATAATATTTCTTTATTGATGTTAAAAGAGGTAAATGTAATTAATGATCATGGGTAGTTGATAGAATAGAAGGATAAATTAGAAAAATATAGGCAAAAAAAGCCTAAAAATTCTAAAAGATCAACTATTATGAGACAAGTTTTAATTTTTAAAAGGTCATTTATTATGAAACGGAGGGAGTAATTAGAGATTATAATAATAAAAACACCTTCGCCCCTAGCCCCAGTAGGTGATGTCTTGTGTCTTTGTCCGAAAAAATACTATTAGAGAGCGAAAAAGAGAAAGGGTGTGTTCTGTTGAGTATTTTTTACCTAGGTTTTTTAATTTTTCAATTTTTCTCTCTCATTATCCTCATAATTTTTCTACCTATCTATCTATCTCTCTTTTACTTTTTTTTTTTATTTTAATTATTACAAAAATTAAAAAATCAAATTAAAAAATCATCTATCCAAATGCATCCAAAGTCTTTTAAAAAATAAAATCATACTAACAAAGGTTATATACATCTCGTTAAGAGGAGACGGAGATCAAATATTCCTATATGAAAATATTTCTCCTTGTTGTTAATTGACCTTATGGGTTTATTTGGGTAGAAGGAAAGATATACGAGAAAATAATTTTCGATAAAATTAAGTGAAGTGAAGTAAAGTAAAAAAAGAAAAAATAATTGAAAAATAATTTTTTTGTTTCATTTTGATTAGCGAGAATATTTAGTAAAAAAACTTTCCCAAAAATAAAATTATACAAAATCCGTAGGATAACATTTGTGGGAAAATGTTTCCAGCAAAAAAAAGTTTTTTGGCAATTATAAAATTTTTTCGTGCCATCCAAACATACTTTTCAGCAAATTTTTTTTATAATTATTATGTGGTTGTCACACGCCTTATTTTCAAGAGTAATATTATAATTATTGGCCTAAAGGTTGACAATTATAATGAAAGGAGCAAAATTATAATGATCCACACACGTAGTTCACAAAAATTTCAGTCCAAAATGCATGTCCTTGAACAAAAAATAACCAATTAAATTACTTTTTCCATTCCGTAATAAATAATTTTTAAAAATTAAAATTTATATTATAATAGTTAATTTTTTAAGATTTTTAAACTTTTTTTTATCCGTATTTTTTAAATTTATCTTTATATTCTCTCAATTATTTATGATCATTAATTATATTTATTTTTTTATCTTAATAAAGATAAAAGATCATCTATTGCAAAACGGAAGGGAGGGATTATTAAAATACAAACACGGAAATTGGTCAAATGTTTCGACCTTCTTCCTCCTGCCACCTCCACCACCCCCATGCATCTTCCCTCTACTCGTGATCAAGGACGAGGGCGGCTGCCCACTTCTCCAACCGTCCCCCACTTCTTCTCCAACCCTTGTGGACTGTGCAAAATAAGGTTAATACTCTTCTCCCCTCTTTTTCTCCCCTATCATTACTGAATTGAGGGCATATATTTTAGGGTAAAAAACCCTTGTACATTCCGATTGATTATTAAGTCAATGTGATTTTGGTTTTGCTTCCATTTTTGTTTGTTCCGAGGTTTTGTTTGATTTGGTGGTGTGGAATTGGTGTGTGTATCGATCGGATGATTCCGGATTGGTATTTGAGGTGATTTTGATAATTTTGGTGGACCTAAGGGATAAATTTGTTTATGTATGTATGGGTGTGTTATGCTAGATCTATGCTTTAGCTAGTGTTTTGGTTTATTTTCATGTTTTAATTCTGCTATTTTGCTTTTTAATGACGCGTTTTAGTGTCTGATTGAATGAGATAGTTTGCCCTAAATTATGATTTTTGTGGACCCGACCCGGACCCCCCCCCCACACACAATCCTGACTCCGCCCCTACTCGTGACACTACACTCTGTAACTCAGCTCGACACAATCCATCCCCACCTTCTCCCGGCCCTCTACCAAGACCACCTCTTCCACGTACCCTCCATCAGGGGCGGAACTTCATGGAGGCAGGGGGTCCAAAAATTTAAGGGGTTGGAGAGAATTTTTTTTTAGTTTACCTTTAAAAATTTTCATTTAGCCCCCTCTTTCCACTTATTTTCCCCAAACCACCGAGATCAGAGACCAGTCGCCACATTCTAGAAAAAAAACTTCTCTCTTGCTCTTCCCGCTGCCTGCCTGGCTCCAAGTAAGATAGAAGAAATTGCTCTCGCGGCTCTGATCTCTCGTGCTCTATCATTGTCTCCATTGAAGAATTCTAGATAATCAAACTTATTCCCCAAAATATGTAATTTAGGGCTTGTTAATTTTGATAGTAAGCCTATTAATACCAAAAAAAAAATAAAAATTGGGGCACTGCCCCGAACCCCCGTAATCTTTCGCCCCCCTTAAAAAAATCCTGATTCCGCCTCTGCTCCCCATGCTCCAGCATTATATCTACCCGGCAAGCCATAGCAATATTCACCCTACCCTTCTCTTACTCGCACCAAATACAAGCACACCGGGATGAATCCACATTCCACATCTTTCTATCCCCTCATGTGGCTACATATATATAGGGCTATTTCTCGAACATAGATGCTCGAATTAAGCTCGAAACTCGATAAAACTAGCTCGAGTTTAGGTTTTGAGCTAGTTTGCTTGTGGAGCTGTACGTGTTCGGCTTTTTTGTTTGAAGAGCTGCATTTGAGTTGGGATTTTCGAGCTCGACAGCTCAAGCTTGATTTTCCTTAATTTTTTGTTTTGAAAAACAACATTTAGTTTATTTTATATGTACATATGCATTATTTGAGTGCACGAATTGGACTCGATAAGGCTCGAGCTCGGCTGGATAAAACCATAGATTAATCCAGAAAGGGAAAAAAACCTTGAGCTCGACTCGATAAGGCTGGAGCTTGATATTAACTTGTTTGCAAGCAGCTCGAGCTGGACTCGATACTCAAATTGACTCAAGTTCGAAGAGAGTTAAATTGAGCTCAAGCTCGATAATTTTAAGCAATAATTTAAGCACATCTTCTATGTTTATCTTAATTCGATAAAATCAGATGAACATAGAATTGAACGAATATACATGCACACAAGGAGCAAGCAAGTGCAGATTGCAATTCCATAATGACAAAACATCTCGCAATGAAATTCTTCTTTCTTTTCCTTTCCTTTCTCATCAACTGTATATTTCCTTTTCAAAAAGTTGCAACTAAAGTCTAAAGTGACAGGAAATATGGACCAAAAGCTCAAACCCTCCCTTTAAAAAATCATTATTCATTGCTTTAGTACCTCTCATCATATCCAAGGTAAGGAACCAAAGTATGGTGTGATGCACACCAAAAACTCCCTCCATTTTCCCAGTACACCAATAGCCCAATACTAAATATCTCTCTCCTTTTCTACCACCCTTGAAAACATTTTCCTAAAAATGGCTCTAAGCAACAATGTCATCGGAGCCATCAACTTCTTGGCTATGATTCTCTCGGTTCCGATCATTGGAGCGGGGATTTGGCTAGCAACGGAGGCCGATAACTCTTGCGTGAAAATCCTACAATGGCCTGTCATAATTTTGGGCATTTTGGTCTTAGTTGTGGCTATTGCTGGATTTATTGGAGGCTTTTGGCGCATCCCATGGTTACTTGTTGTCTACCTCATTGCCATGCTCGTACTCATTATTTTACTCGCGTGTTTGGTGGTTTTCGTCTACATGGTCACGGTGAGAGGCTCGGGTCACCTAGAGCCTAGTAGGAATTACTTGGAATATCGACTTGATGACTACTCGGGATGGCTTCGTCGTAGGGTTAAGAGCTCTTACAAGTGGGATGGGATTAGGAATTGTCTTAGTTCTACAACCTTATGTGCCCAGTTGAACCAGAGTTATCGGATGGCTCAAGATTTCTTCAATGCACACCTTACTCCACTGCAGGTACACATATGTTTGTTTAATTTTTTCTCAAAACATTTTGTAAGCTCCAAATCTCCCATGCTCCAGCCTTCTTAATTACTTTAGTCAAATCCATGGAGATTGTCCAGTATCTCTCTTTTGGTTCTATTGTTCCCAATAAGTGATGGTAATTGGTAAAGCTGCTCAATGATCACATTCACTTGAGAAATATTGTGAAATTTAAAGATTTAGCTCAGCATTGAGAGTTGTACAATACAAGTCATAACCCAAAGTTTAGGTGAACATTTTTGTAACTCAAAACGCTTGGTAAAACCAAAATTAATAAAAAGAAATTCTCTGAAATGAAGTAGTCATCATGGACAGCTAGCTACTTGAGTATTATGATTATCTTTAAAGCATCCTTCCAAACACATCCTTTGTGATCTCTCTCTCTCTCTCTCTCTCTCTCTCTCTCTCTCTCTCTCTCTCTCTCTCTCTCTCTCTCTCTCTCTCTCTCTTAGTTATTCTTAGAGTAATGTCCATATCAAACCTATAGATTTGGTAGGCATATAACTTTACAGATCGATCGCCAATCTAAAACAAAGAATATTTTCCACCCATACCCATCTGTAAAATCTTCTTTCTTTCTAGTGATTTAACAATATTCTTCATGATCTTTATCCATTATTAAAAAAAAAAACTAATTAATTAATTTGTTTGTTATTGGGTTTACGTACAGTCGGGATGCTGTAAGCCACCAACGCAATGTGGGTACACGTTTGTGAACCCGACGTATTGGATAAGTCCGATAAACAATGCAGCAGACATGGATTGCCTGCAATGGAGCAATGAGCAAACCCAACTTTGCTATGGCTGTGATTCATGCAAAGCAGGTTTACTTGCAAATCTCAAGAAAGAATGGAGAAGGGCTGACATTATACTGACCATCACACTTGTTGCTTTGATTTGTGTTTACTTTGTTGGCTGTTGTGCTTTTAGGAATGCCAAAACTGAGGACCTCTTTCGCAAGTACAAGCAAGGTTACACCTAACCTAGCTAGTCCATTGAAATTAGGGTGATACTTTTGGAGTCCTGCACCGGACCAGACCGGACCGGACCGGACCGACTGTTTAGTGACAATCAACAGACATATTATAAGGTTAATTACTCGAGGCACTTCCTAATTCTTAATGTGTGACTAATTGTGTAACTAGCTAGCCAGTAGGGTTGAATTGGATTGGACCGGATGGCTTTTCCTTTTATATTTCGTGTTATGGTTTTCTTTCCTTCTTTTTTTTTTTGGGGGGGGGGGGGCACAATTTTTGAAAAAATTTATTTTATTTATGTGAAATGGTTTTTAGCCAATCATATGGTTATATTAATTGGATTATTCAATTGGGTTTGATGATTAGGGTGGAACAAGTTGTATAAAGGTGAAAGTGCAAAGGTTTAAACAAATTAAACTTGATATGCGGAAGGGACCGCCGAAAGTTTTCCGGCAGTGTAGGGACTCACTGTACGTGAAAATTATATCGAGTGTCTAGCGCTTCTAGTAAAGAGTATCATGTTTTAGAAAAAAAAAATGAATATATGATCATAAATTATGAACATAATATGCATACAAAATGAACATACGATCATGAATTATAATTATAATTATCATATACACCATATTTATTTTTTATGCATGTCATATTCATAATTCACGATCATATGTTTTATTTTTTATTTTAAAAAGAAGTTGGTATACCAACTGCTCACTAGGTGGATATTTAGATTTGTAAGATCATTATCGAGTTCGGATCGTGTATGCCAAATGATGTCTCATTTTTCGTTCATTCTTTTAAAAATCTATATCAATCGTTTAAAATCAACCCCTGATTAATTAATAGTATACATGTCATTTTTAAAAGCGTTGTAACAAAAGATGAGATAGCATTTGAAACAAAAATTTTGAATTTATCATCATTCATCAACAAGAAGTCGAGCATAAGTTTGTACTCATTTATGTTCCAAAATAAGAGTGTTGTTTTTGTGAAAAAGGTCGACATAAAATGTACCAAATTAATTATTACAAAATATTTATGATATTTATATATTTTAATCATTGTAAGAATAATATGCAGGTTATAACATGTAAGTTTTTCTAACATATTCGTTCAACAATTGATTAAATTGATCTAAATAAATTAAAGATTAAAATTCATTTAAAGATGAATGGAGTACATGTGATGTGACAATGAGAGATCTAAGAATCCATTTTTTGTTGTCAATTAAAAAAAATAAAAAAAATTTCTTGTTTGGTAAAAAAAAAAGGATATAGTACATTCAGGAATTGCGGATTGTTTGGATATATGTTCACTGAATCGAATTTGGGCCTATACCTGTACGTCCCATATAGAAGGCTAGTTATACTTTGGGCCTAGACTATGAATTGAGGCCTCGTGTATTGCAATACGTGAAGTTTTGATATTACTAACATGTATAGAATGGGAATCAGTTTTTTAAAAACATTTTCATGACTAATTTTAGCTTTCAAATTGAGAGTATCTCTGCATTTTAGAGACCTATATATTGCGAGGAGTCCGAATCTTTTCGTCCCAATCTGTTCAATTTTTCTAAAATTTTATTTCAATCGTTTTAAAAAATGACTCTAAAATTTTAAATTCTAAATTTTAAGATATGTATACATTTAATAAAAAAATATGTAATAAAAGATGAGACACTAATTGAGACAGAAAATTTCGATTTCAATCATGGGGTACATTTTTTTGTTGATAATTTTATTCCTTAGGGGCCTTCATCTAGTACTCTGCTTCACAAAATGAGGTTAATTAAGGCTAGTTTTGATTTTTTTTTCTTTTCTATATTAATGCTTGAATGGAGATCAATTCTGATACGAGCCCTTAAACATGTATGTTATACCTCTATCCATCATCACTACGCATTTTGGTTGAGAATCGAGAGTATTTCTTTAGTCTAGGTCATGGACAATGGGTGATCGAAGCTTGAAAAATTCACATTAATTCACCCGTTGACCAGATTATTGGATTTAAACTATGATCAGACATATAAGGATTAATTGTCTAGAAGATACACCATTCGTTTCGATTTAATTGTCCTCAATAATGACATATTGTGAAAACTTTATGTCGATTTGAGGACAATTAAAACGAAACGTAATAACAGAGGGAGTATTTGTGTCATTAGAGGTCCCCACATAGGAGCTCCTTCACAAAGTGCGTATGGGGGCTTTTCTGTTATTTCTCATTTTCTGGACCTGAGCAGTGAATATCTATGCATTTTTCGATTGCAGAAAAATTTGAGAAACATATTCATGGCTACCACTTTGTCACGGTAGGTCTCCATATAGGAGTTCCTTCACAAAGTGGCTACGGGGGTATTTTGGTTATTTCACACCTTCTAAATCTGAACAGTGCATTTTTTTCTGCATTTCTTGGGATATTGAGGACTTGAGAAACGAATTAACGGTTGACCACTTTGCCATCCTAGTACTCCATGTAAGGGGTCCTTCACAAAGCACCATAGGGGGCATTCTCGATATTTCATACTTCCTAAAGTCAAAAAGGTTTACTCTTCTGCATTTCTGGACTATGTCAAACCTTCAGATCGTCTTCATTTGAGGATCCTAGATAGCACTTCCTTTGTTTGAAAACCAAACTTTTGGGAGACTTTCAAGCATATTTGGCCTAGCATTGATATCGACCTTGACCAACCGTTGACCATTGATTAAACTTACACACACACATACACACTCACCTTAGGAGCATTAGAGAGCTAGTTTCTAGGCTGATGAGGGTGCCTAATCCCTTCCTATCCCAGTCATAACTTAACCCCTAATTAACCATAGATTCTTTCATTTTTAAGAGCTTGTTGATCTCCAAAGTCCATTAACAACGGAGGCAGTAACTCTCACTCACACGTCATGAGGCATGAATGCACCACAATGACGAATCATATTAATGAAGTCCATTTAGAACTTTCATTGTTGGGGATTAGCGCGCTCACAATGACGACTCTGCTGGAGACTTGAAATCCCTATTCGTGCTTACATGCATATATCAAATCGAGGATAGGTACAATGACTAATTTGTTCGTTACCTTTTTAAAATTATTTATTAAAATTTTAATATATTAATATATAACCAATCGATCAGTAAGATTTTATCGGGCTTTCCCAAAGAAGAGGTTCATGACTAAGGCGACAAGGATGCCAAAGTAGGCCCATCAGTGTGGGCTCCGTGACAAAAAAGAGTGGGCTCGATGATGATGTTAAGCGGATAAGAATTAAGACCTTTCCCTAAAAATAACACAAGTGGGCATAAATCACTTCTTGGAGAATGTCGAATTTGTTCATTTCATCAACTAATTAACATTTTAGTGACTGATAGATACTACAAGGAAAAAGGAAACCTTATCAGTTCTGTTCGAACAAGGGAGAAGAGAAGACTAGAGAGAGAGAGAGAGAGTGGGTGTATGGGGCACACGTATTGGTCACAGCATGGAAGAAATTAAAGCCATTATTAGTCATGGCAACACAAGTTGCATGGGTCCATCTCATTTATAAACCACACTTTGTACTTCTAACATTCATGGAACATTTCTTGCTTTCCCATATTGGCTTTTTTTGATTTTTTTTTTTTAATCTCAAATAACGTCTCACCTGTTATACGATTTTTAAAAATGATACGTAACCTAAATTTTAAAATTTATAATTTTAGGATCATTTTTTAAACGGTTGAGATAAAAATTTTTAAGAAAATAAAATAGAAAGTAAAACAAAATTTGGAATAAAAAAAATTCAAACTCCCCGATATAACTTCATGTGAAGCTTTAAACAAGGTAGGTGGTGAGATACAATACAAGACATATTAACATATAATAGTTCCTTTGACCATGTTTGGATTTCAAAATTTCTATTCCAAATGGTTTATTATTCTCTGTGTCATTTTTAAAAAATTTTTATCTGAGCCGTTTAAAAGAGATGATTTTAAAATTTTAAACTTTATATCATTCTTTAAAAATATGTTACAGGAGATGAAATACTATTTAACATAATACATTCGATATTCCAGAGTCAATGGATTAAAATTCTTTTGAAGATCTAATTGGTGACAGACCTATCAAGGGGTTTGTAGGGGGCACAAGGCACACCTAGGTTTAAAAACAAAATTAAAATTATAGTAAGGATAAATTTTAATTATTTCATTTTCTATCGTTGCATTTTATGACTTCAAATTTACACCATAGTTTTGATTATTTTAGGACAATCCTTAATTTTATTTGTAAAAGAAGTTTTCAAAACTTTTGTTCGCTCCTATTTACACGAAAATCAAATAAGAGTTTAGTACATCTATTTTAAGGATGTAAATATCATCATAATCTAATTATTGAATGAATATAAAGTCCTAATGGACTGTTGTCACTTTTCACCTATTGCATGCGTAATTTGAGCATTAAGACCGACGAACTTCATAAATCATAACAATGTCTATAGCACTTTTAGGGCTTTCAATGTATTTTAAATGAACGGATTAGCTTAAATTTATATTCGGTTAGCTTAATTCATGTTGGATTCGAATTTTATACAACTAATCGTTGGATTAGTCAAAAGCTAATTCAAATTCAAATCCATTTGGAGTTGAATTTCGGATTAATCCATCTATAATATATATAATTTAATCATTATATAAATTTTACAAAAAATAAGTATTTTAAAACCATCAATTTAATAAATTTCAACTCCAAATAAATTTTAAGGCTAAAATTTCGAAATGATCTAAAATTAGAGAATAAACTCTGTGAAAGAAATATTCTACTTATATATATATTGGGAAAACGGCATTTTAGGTCCCAATGTTTGACAGTTTTGGCATTTTGGGCCCCCAGGTTTCAAAGTTGGTGATTTGGGTCCTGATGTTGCAAAGTTGCAGCAAACCAGGCCTTTTTGCAGCAAATCAGGCCCCAATGTTTGACCACTTTGGCATTT
>JAOWAN010067921.1:0-11622 GCA_028566635.1 Lobelia cardinalis
GAGAGAGAGAGAGAGAGAGAGAGAGAGAGAGAGAGAAGAGAGTGTTTAAATTAGTTAACTATTTAAACTACTATTAAGTTTAGTAATTTTAAATTATTATTTAAATATTAATAATATTATTTAAAAATATTTTTTTAATAAAAAAAATTAGTTCTGTATCTTTGAACACAAATATTTATTACTAGTTTTCTTTGTATAACCCGATGGATATTTTGTGGACCTCACACAATATTCTATCTTATCAATGACGCCGGCCGGCACTCTTGCGTTCGTTCGTTATTTCAACTCCGGCAGTCGCTATCATTTTGACAACAAGTAATTCATTTATATATATATTTTTTGGGGGGTAAAGTAATGGGTGATATTATATGCTACAAACATCCGTACTCAAAAGTGTCGATAATCCAAAAAATTAGTCGCCAGTCACCAAACACCACAAAAAGGATCGATGTGGTTAGGATTTATTAATAAATAATAATATATAGTGTAGCACTCTCCAAAATAATCGTTTTCTCTTTTTCATTAATAATTTGTCAAATTCCAAAGAATCCCCATTCCCTACTTACTTATGTTATTAGTCACCGGACTCACCACTTATAACCAAATATTAATTCCATCTGATCTCCCTTTCCCCTGGGTCAAAAGTTTTCACCCATCTCAACAACCTGTTAGCGATATTAAATTGGCTTAATTAGCTTGTTGTTACTCTGTTATTTTTTTTTAAAATTTAATTTGTATGCATTTCATTGTCATTTTGGTAACGAATCAATTTCTCCATTCCAATCCTTGCCAGGATCTTTTAGTTTTTTTTCTTCCATTCGGCCTGCCACAGAGCACATCTTAGAAGCTTCCATGATCGAAGACTTTAGTATCGTGATTTTTGTTTCTGATATCTCCAATAAAATCGTTCAATATATCCACGAGAATAAGATTAAACAAGAAATAGTCTAGTTTAGTAGTACTACTTTGTCTGAATGGTACCAACCCTGCTTACATTCAAATTAGTTGAAGGTCGAAGTTCGAAATAATCGGGTAAGAGGCAAATAATTATCAAATATTGTTGCCGAGCAAAAAATAACAGAAACTGTGTACTTTGTTGTTCATTGTCACAGAATGTTGCGACAATCTTATGCTTTAGAATATTAATACAAGGCGGGGGGAGGGGGGGAGGGAGTAACAAGCCGAAAATTGTTAAAAGATAAAAGCGAACAATATTAAAATCAAATTAAGAAGTAATGTAACTTATACATACTAGTGTATTTGAAAATTTGAGGCAATACATGCATCATAATCTCTTTGTTCAAAACAAATGGCAATTAGGAACAAAAATTATTATTCATTTTGTGACGAAAAAGTAACAATAAAGATTGTTGAATTGTTCAATTCGTTTGCCTTGTTAAAAGATAAAAACAAACGAAACATTAGCGTTTGATTTACAAGTACACGTCTATTTTAAAATTAAAAACAATACATGCATCATACTCTAAAAAAGAACAAAAATTATTGCTCATTGCGCGACAAAAAAGTAACTTACACAGAGTATTTGGTAAGGAGTATTTTGCGACGGAAGAGGTTTTTTATTAACTCGCTCCTCCAATTTTAAAATCACAATTAAAATTTGGTGCCTCGGAATTATTATAAAAATGGAGGAATTGCCGAAGTGATGAAAAGAGTAGTTCCGAGTGTTCATACTCCTCTTTGGTGTTGGGTGGGTGGGATGTGGACCTATTCTTAACAACTCCCTTTTGGATGGGCATGACATAATTCAACACACCTACACAAAATTGGTCCAAACTCAAAGACTATGGTGACCGGTGAATTTGTTCTCAAAATAGAATTTAGTCAAATTAGTATGACCCCATCACCACTTACCTACCGTCCGTCCCCTTCTCGAAGACCGGTGATCAGCTTCACCAATACTTCTGCTCCCTCCGTCCCAATACCCCCGCGGCCTGCTTAACATCTAGTATTTCGATTTAAAAATTAATAAATAACCTGTAACGTTTCGGAAGAACGATAATTATTGATTTTGGTCTGCTTGAATACGACCATACTCCGGAACTGGAAACGGAACTTGCGGTCTCAAAATTAATGAGCAATAGCGGTATAACTTAAGTTGTGTTTTGTGTGCTATTCAAATTTGAATAGACAAGTGAATGACAACGAGGTGCAGTCTATTTATATGATTTCTCATCAATTTTTAATGAATCAAGTGTTTAAATCATATTGAGGGTAGACAAGGATTCACTAACAATTCTCATTTAAAAAATAGTAAAAAAAAAAAGAATAAGCAAGTGAATATCATGGGACAATTCTCAATATATAAACTTGGAAAGACAAAAGCATTAGAAGTAAAAACTCCTACAACTAGAGGGAATATAAGTTAAACTCATATATATATATATATATATATATATATATATTATATATAGATAGATGTTTAAATGAAAACACACACACACACACACACATATATATAGGGAGGTGTTCAGCTATGAACCCTCCTTATTTATGAACTTGCGAATCGCCTTGTACTATGAAAATTATTACTGTGAATCATGAGATTTATAACTCATGATAACCGTGAAGCATGAAATATGTGAATCATGGAATAATTTATAACAATGAATTATGAAAACAATAGAAAAAAGTACAAAAATAATTGAAATCAAAGTTCACAAACTTTAAAGTAAATACTATTGTTAGAACATAAAGTATCATAATTTTAAAAATATGAAGAAAAAAAAAGTTATAAAAAGAAAGACTAGAAACATGCCAAAAAAATAGACCATGCTTATATATCATTTTATAAATAATCATGCTTATTAATATAAAGTTACTGACTCATTTCAAATGAAAATTTGAATATGCATATTTAAGTATTAATATTTTATTTTTTGATATAAGTTATGATAATATTTTGTGCTTACCACTAGATCGCTACACCTATTTAATTAAGTACTCAAGTTTAATTTTATAAAAATATGTCTTTGACATAACAATTACTTGTTTATCATTTTGGACATAATCTTCATTCTTATTTCACATTTGTTGAGTTACTTTATTTTTTTGAAATCACAAATCAAATGAATATTTGAATTTGTTGTATTGTACTTATTGATAATTATATACTTGATACAAACTATGATAATTATTTGTGCTTTTTACTTAGTCATGTTTGAATTTAATTAAGTTATTTTACAGACCTAAGTTTGACCCATTTATGATGAAATTAGTTTTAAAATATCTAGAAATAAGTTGAAAATAAATTGAATTCTTTTTAAAAATGAGTTGAAAATTTTTTGGAAATAAACTGGAAGGTTTTCTGAAATGAAGCAGAATTTTTTTTGAAATAAATCAAAATTTTTTCGGTTCGAAAATTAGATATTCCAAAATTTTTAAATCTAATTTCGATTCTTATCCGAAAAGTATCGAAAAAATCGAAAATCAAAAATTCAGAAATTGGAAAGAAAATAATCGTTTCAAAGTCGAAAATTTTTGGATCAAAATCGACGAAAATCGAAAATTTCGTTCCGATTTTCACCCCTAATTCCACCCTTTGTAGGATCATTTTTCGTAAGAGTTTTTTTTCTTCTATAGATACTCTCATCTTTTAGTTTTTTACTTTTTATTTGGAGGATAAAAATATCAACATGTATATCGTAAAATGTGCTAGAAAATTAATGATTATTTCAATTATTGTTTCAATCAATATCCAATCATTGCATGTCTATTTTTAAAAATGATGATTGATGATAATTGATTTTCTAACAAATTTTTTTATACACGATTTGATATTTTTACTATTTAATAAATATTAAAAAATTAAAAAGTAAGAGTATACAGAGAATTTTTTTTTTTTTGGAAATAATGCTAATATAGGAATGAAAATGTTAGCTTTAACCTATTTATTTATAAAAGCATATATAATAATAAATCGATCAAATTGTTAGTTTATATTCTCAATTCAAATGATCAGAGACCGTGGATTTTGACACCCTTTGAGCCAAGATTTCTTGGTGCTTGCACCAAAAAGCAACTCAAGAATTAAAAATTAATATTGTTATTTTTAGTAAATCATAACCTTGTCTACGACCGGCTCTCCGTCCACTTGCACCCACCAACCCAATGAATTATTTACAAAACTGTTTTCTAATATGGGCCGGTGGCCATGGGTTTGTCCGTTACCCGTTAATTCAAAACTGATATTTCTCGGATGGTGCTATTTATTTTCCGAATATAATTGCATTCAATTTTGATAAAAATACTACTCTTAATATTTATGGTTCTCAAGTTGCTTATTCCGTCCATTATAGTAATTTAATTAAACCTTTATTTTAATAGTATTTCTTCTTCAATCCTTAAATACTATTTGAATTTGGGGACTTGTTGATTACCTCCTTGTGACTCTGACAATGATAATCCCAAAAAATCACTTTAATACGATTCATGTGTATGCTACAAGTCAATTCTTAAAGTTAGTCAACTAAAATTAGATTTTGACCCACTTAACAAAGCCAATGCTAAGTTGCTACATACCTGGTTCCTTGGAATGCTTAAATTAGATTCTTGATGTTGGTTATATTCATTAATTATATTCATTAAACTCATTGTTCATATTCATTAGATGGAGTAGTCGCAAAAATATAATTTTTTTTAGTTGAATTTTTGAGATTTTAGAAGAAAAAAATATTTTGATGCACTTATTATAAAATAAATTGTAATACACTCTAATAATAGCAAGTGAGTGAATGAGAAAATATATAACTACTTTAAATTAAGAAAATTTTTAAAAATAAAATTAATAAGTCTTATTTTATCTCCCACATCTTTCTCTACCATCTCTGCGTTTTCCTCTCTTCCCCTCTACTCCCTCCATATCCACCATCTCTATTCAAATCAAACTTCATAGCCACCATCTCTCTCAATTTCTATTAGCCGACAATAATCCCCTTCCGCTGCATATACTTCGTCCAATTGGCCGAAATCCACCATCTACGACTCACCACATCTCTCAATCGCCACCATTAACGACATCTATCAATCGCCACCATCAACGACCCCTCTCCATCGCCACTATTCACAACCCATCACCAAGTAATCGAAATCCATCACCCTCGACATCCTTTATATGGGAAAGATCGATGAGAGAGATGGAGTGGGTAGAGATGATAATTGGATGGTGATTCAACGGTACAGCTTGAATGAGGGTGGTTATAGTTGATGGAGGGTGGTGCGGATTCGGTTGAAATTGAAGATGTTCGTTTCGTTAGTATGTAATGTTCATTTATTTCAACGTCTGTATTCATTTGATCATAATATGATGTTCATTTTGAATTGTGATATGTTATAGACTGGTTTATTGAAGGTTACAAATGTTCATTTCGCTATTGCTTAATGTTTTTTTCGTCAATGCTAATGTTCATTCGTCAGTGCTTATGTTTATTTATTTATCCGTTTTTTGTATTAAAATTTGAATTTTTATTAATTTTAGAAATTATGATTTGAGTTAATTTAAGCATTAATTATGTAGTTTATATAAATATGATTAAGATTAATAGGTGAGAGTGGAAGAATAAATTTACTTATGGATGTATCTTGCTAAGTACACATAGACATTTTATATACCAATTGACGAGTAGCCGCTCGATGATTGGTAACGTGCGTTTTATGTTTTGGTATTACTGTTGAATTGCACTAGAAATAATATTCTATTCTTTCATTTCCAAAAGTGAGTGTCTAGTTTTATTGATTAAATTTTAGACTTAATCTCAAAGGTGTATTGATAATCATGAATAATACCGTACTATATAATATTATTTGACATTCAGTACGTAATTGGAATCCAGGGAGTAAATAAATTTCCTAGAATAAATTAAATCAAAGATTGCAAAACGTATCTTTTTTAGGCTCGGATCACAAGTCAGATATATCGCAATATTTCAATATCTCATGATCAAACATATTTCATATATTTTTAACATCTTACTCAAATATCACCCAACATCACAAATAAATATCAAACATTTTCCATTTATTATCCATATCCATACAGTTTCACAAATCAATTCAAAACTTTCACATCATATTCTCTCTCCTCTCTCCTCACATTCAAACCTTTCACATCACATTCTCTCTCCTAATAGCACATTCAAATCTTTCATATCATGAGGACAATTTAGTCTTTTAGTTCATAAACTTATATCACTCATATCATCTCATATTCAAATAGTGAACAGTGCAATATCATTATATATCATTATATATCGTATTCCTAGCACAAACAAAGAGTATATATTACTTTATTATCACTTAAAATTTGAAACCAAAAAAAGTAGTAGCTTTTTAAAGATAAAGAATACATTTACTGAATATTGTTTCTTCTAATAAATTTGTAAAAAGAAAAACAAATATGGAAATAATACCTACCTGCTACTACGCCCATTCACCAACCACCACATACACCAAAAAAATATGAAATAAAATAAAACAACCTTCGAAATCCCATAAGCCTGCCTGCCTGCACTTGTATTTCTCGCAATATTTTTTGCATCTAATCAACTTGTATTTTTTAAATTTAAATATTGAATAAATTAAATTCACAAATACCAAATTTTTGAATAGAAAATAATAATGATTCTCACCGTTTATAAATTATGATCCAGCAGTTGTGTGTATATATCTAATCCTCCCTTTAACTCAGTTTCCCTGCCAGACCAGACCAGCCCACCGGCGCTCCGATCCGAGTCTATACCCAATCTCCCTCCACTCCCTCTCCCGCCCGCTTTCCTCTCAGTACTAGAGAAACACACACACACACACACACCCCTACGCAAACACAGTTTCCTTATCTGGTAATTTGGTTGGGAAAAAATCAACTGCTCCTTTACACTACCAAGTCATCTCCCCCTTTAAATTTCAACACTTCACCAACCCCCCCACCCCCCCACTTTTTATCTCTTCCATCCTTCATGAAAAAGATTGCTCTCCACCTCCTCCTCATTCCTTCATTCTCATTCTCCCATTCATTCTAAACTCGATCGTTCTCTCTGCCATATATACATTTATAAAGGTACGTACGTACAAAAGATAGTTGAACTGCCTAGATAGTCCTTTAATTTCTTCTACTAAATTTCCTTATTATCATCATGCACATGGTCATGTGCTAATGTTAATTTTTTTTGTTCTTAATTCCTTCGGAACGTAATTGATTTTGATTAATTATTATTATTATTATAAATCCAGAAAAGTTAGATAGATGGAGACGTCGTCGGAGAAAGGGAATATTGGGTACGGGAGACAGAGCAGCGGGAATAATGGGCAGGGGAGACAGAGCAGCGTGACCCGCAGCGGGAGAAGGTCAGGAAGCAGCAGCTGGGCAATGGAAGATGTGTTTAGCGGTGGCGGCGGCGTAGGCGCCTCCTACAACAGACGGAGCAGCCGTCACTCCGAGGAGGACGAAGAAGCACTGAGATGGGCAGCTCTGGAACGATTGCCCACCTATGATCGTCTACGTACCACCCTCATGAAATCCTACAGCATGGCTGCAGCTGCTGATCATAACAATCATGGGGTGGGGGGCGCCGTGCATAAGCAAGTTGACGTGAGGAACCTTGACATGAATGATCGAATCAAATTCATCGATAGAATCTTTAAGGTCGCCGAGGAAGACAACGAGAAGTTCTTGAAGAAGTTCAAAAATCGCATCGATAAGTATATATCTCATGTTCTCTCTCTCTCTCTCTCTCTCTCTCTCTCTCTCTCTCTCTCTCATAGGAGTATTATATAATTACTCTGATGATCCCTTCCCCGTGTTTGAACTTTTTTTTGGTCAACTTTACTACGATGAGTTTTTTGCGATACTCGATCGATCCTACTAATTAATTTGGTGCTCTTTTTTTTTTTTTTTCTCCTTAATTTCTTTTCACCGGGGAATGAATGAAGTTCTTTTGCCCACCTAATTACTAGTAGTTGGACCAAATCAATCATGAGATGGAAAGCGATAAGTCAATGTCATGCTGTTGTACTACTTGGTGGCATGTAAAGCAAGGCCTCCTCCTCTTCTCGTGCCAATTTTACGAGTTTTCTGTTTCAAATAATATCTTATTTTTTTATTTCATCTTAGTAGAACCCACCCCTCGATGGTTCTAATTAATTAATGAATAATGGGAGTTGATATCAAAAACTTACAATCATTAAGGGGCGCCAAGGGAATTAGCATTTTCTAACGAGGCTTGTTTTTCTTGGTAGGAATCATATTCCTTTTCCCTTGTCGTTACTTTGAAAATACTAACATGCTAATAATTGCTATATATAGATCTACTTTTGCTTTTATTTAAATTTAATCTATATTTTTCTGATTTAATTCGGCTTCTAGAAATATCCTATCAGTTTGGATGCACGCACGCACGCACCAACTTGATGAAACAAACAATTATAGTAGTAAACAAATTACACTAATTTAGGAATATTAAATATCTATATATCTAAAAATTGTAAGGGCATCCACAACGGGGAGTCCGAGAAAGTCTCAGCAACAGTGCAAGACTACCATTTTCTAGACTTCACCGTTGTGGAGGAAATAATTTGGGAAAAGTATGAAGAACAGTCTTGGCATCCCAAGACTCCCCTTCAGCCTCTCAAATATTTGCCGGCAAATAACATCATGCCATGTGTTGTTATTTTTCAATTAATAAATTCACCATTTTACAATTTAAAAAAAATGAAGAATTTATCGTTGTTTTTTTTTTTTAACCGTTGGGTCTTTTAATGTTTATTTATGTGATTTTAATTTTCTGTAAATTTTCTTATTTTATGCATTTTAAATTTGACTTATGTTTATTTACGTAACTTTAAATAAATAATTATATTTTTAATTTAATTTTTAATTTAATTTAAATATTTGTGTGTTGACTTATAAAATATTCAAAATTTATATTTTATATATGTAATTATAGATTCATAATATATAAATATATATTAGATAATTTTTGGAATGAAAATAAAATTAATTTAATAAAAGTTAATGAAAAGCTGATGTGGCAGAATCTGAAAGAGTCTGACAGTTGGGGTTATTTTTCTGAAGAGTCTGAAGGAGAGAATGAATGAAGCTGATACAGTGGAAAGCTGATGTGGCACAGTCTGAAGAAAATTGGAGAGTCTGACAGTTGTGGATGCCCTAAGTAACAATTGAGGGGAAAGCAATAAAATATTTGATTAATGTATTTCGTCAGCCTGCCTTAAACCCTAATTGGGTAGGGTTTTATACCCACCCGGATAAATTCATGGAAACTCATTAATTTGAAATAGAATAATATACTATTCAAATATAATAATATTGTCATCATGATTTCATTTTTGCTTTTGTCATTGGTGTTATTATCTTACTCACCACTAGATCGATCCTTACTTGGATCACCAATTTTGTTTGACATTTAGCTTATGAATTGGAAGTTAGAGTTGACTAATTGCTGACGTGCGTACGTACGTACATAAGCTAATTAAGTAAACGCGAATAAGCTTAAATTTTAATCTACTGCTTATAAAGTACTACTTTAACGATGGGGGGGGGGGGGGTTATTTTGTTGTAATTAAAATGTGATTATATATATATATATATATATATGTGGAAAATGCAGGGTCGGGATAAGCCTTCCAACAGTGGAAGTTCGGTTCGAGCACTTAACCGTGGAAGCCGATTGTTACGTGGGCGATCGATCGCTTCCCACCTTGCCCAACGTGGCTCGGAATATTGTGGAATCGCTCTTGAGCAATATCGGCATCAGTTTGGCTGAGAAAACAAAACTCACCATCCTTAAAGATGCTTCCGGCATTATCAAACCATCAAGGTATAATTAATGTTGTACTAACATTAATTATGAACAGTAGTGTTTGTACTAGTAGTAGTAACAATTAATAGTACAATTAATAGTAGAATTAGCTAGGTAGGCTGATCATTTGGATTGGAATTTGTGTTTTTAGGATGGCTCTATTATTAGGCCCACCATCTTCTGGGAAAACAACTTTGCTGCTGGCCCTAGCCGGAAAGTTGGACCCTAGCTTAAAGGTACATTATTTTTATTATTTATTAGTATCTATTATATGTATTTAGCTGGAATATATAATTTGCATGGCGGGGGGCCTCAAAACAACAATAAAAATTAAATTTATAGTACTTATAAGAAACACTGATAAAATCATATTCTTCTTCTGACTACTACTACTATCTTATAATTATCATGATATTAATTTAAATGAAACTAACATTTTAATTACATGCAAAATAATAATAATAATAATAATAATGTGGATGTGGAGTACTGAGCAGGTGAAAGGTGAAATTACATACAATGGACATAGGCTCAATGAATTTGTGGCGCAGAAGACGTCAGCGTACATTAGCCAAAATGATGTTCACGTCGGAGAAATGACCGTTAAAGAAACCTTAGACTTCTCCGCGAGGTGCCAAGGGGTTGGATCCAGATATGGTAAAATTAACAACTTATAATTAGCTACCCATTTTAATTAACTATTTAATTAAATGGGATACTATAATTGTTTTAATTTCTGATCACCTATATAAAAGTTTTCTAATTAATAAAGTTTAATTTTAATTTTAATTATAAAAAACATGTAGAGCTTCTAAGTGAACTGGCAAGGAGGGAAAGAGAAGCTGGAATTTTCCCGGAAGCCGAAGTCGATCTCTTCATGAAGGTAGTATATTAATTTATACTGAAAATTCATTCATTCATTCATTAATAACTAGATTCAATTAATTAATTAATTAATTAATGTATTGTGTTTTTTATAGCACTAACTAACTAACTAACTAACTAATTAAAAATTTGGTTTGTGCGAGCATGCATGCAGGCAACTTCAATGGTGGGAGTTCAGAGCAGTTTAATTACTGACTACACTCTTAGGGTAAGTACCTGCTGTACAATAGTTGTACAATTTTAATTAATTAATTAATTAATTAATTATCCTCCTGAGCGAGCCTTATTAATTTAATTCTAATTATGTACCTCTTCCATCATGTACCTTTTTTTTTTAGTAGTAGTAGTAGTAGTAAAGTAGCTGATGATTATGATCGTTACCTACCTCTCTCTCATATATTGATTTTTTTTTTTTAATATTTCATTTCATAAAATTTAAATAAATTCATGGCGTCTTTCATTTTGGGCTGTCTTGGTGAACAACCTTTTGTTTAATTATTTATATTCATTCCATTCGACGGCCATAATTTCTCTTTTAAATATAACGCCTATTTATTTATTTATTCTTATTTCCCTGAAGCAAAGAAAAAAAAAAGGGGGGGGGGGGGGGCGGGATGCCCTTTGAGTTGAGTTGAGTTGAGTTGATAAATGGTTGTTAATGGAAATGAATGAATGGGAAACTACTTAATTACAGATATTGGGACTGGATGTATGCCGGGACACCATTGTTGGAGATGAAATGCAACGCGGGATTTCCGGAGGCCAAAAAAAGAGGGTTACCACAGGTAGGTCTGCTTCAATTTCCCATTCCCCATTCCATTTTTCTCTCATGATATATCCACGTACTAATACATAGTTATATTATATATATATATATAATGCTCTACATATATATATAGCTAGAAAC
>JAOWAN010067940.1:0-11620 GCA_028566635.1 Lobelia cardinalis
AACCTCTTAATACCACTCTTGCGGTCTTCACATTCAAATCTGTTGTTTCAAGATATCCAGTGGGCACTGTATCTGAGAATGCTATCTGTCAAAATGATCAAAAGGTAAGCATAGTAGAAAGACAACTTTTGGTTAGCCATAAGTTTTTTTTTTTTTTTAATTTGTGCCCAAAATTGATCGTATTAATTTCTTGTAACTTTAACAATCTCAAATGTTGGTACCAGCCTATGTGCTAAGAAGAAACTCACATCAGAGGAGCCTGATTTTTTCATACCTCTTCAGCTAGAACTGTAGTTTCTTCATTAATCTCCATATGCTCTAGTTCTTCTCCCGTTTCTTGCAGTTCTAAATCACATGGAGTCTCCATGACAGTCTTTTCCTTGTTGGTCTCTTGTAGGTTCTCGTCGGCTGTTCCTTCAGCAATTGACTCTCTATAAATGTCGACCACTGCACTCCCTGGCATCCCTGCACCTGTAGCATGTTCTTGGGATTTTTCTTCCGCAACAACCCCTTGGAGTTCCTCAGACAACTTTAAGAATAATAAGACTTCATTTAATCATATTATTTTTATTTTATTGAAAAGAAAGATACAAAAGAGTTATTATTTGTAGCTAACCTCTAGAATGGGAATTGAATTGGTGACCATAAAGTCCTTGGTTACTTCTGTGTTTTCTGTTATGAACTTTGGAACTTGAGTCAATTCATGTTGAACTTTGTCCATGTCAAGAACATCTTTAGGATCCTGCTCAATCGATGTGGATAATGTATCAGAAGTTACAGTTTCTTCTGGTTCACCTTCATTTGCATTTTTCTTTTCTGCAAATACAACATCCTTTCCTGATAAGGTTTCTTCAAGCTTAATGCTGTCAACTTCTTCATCTTCTTGACGTGTATGAGTTCTTTTGATGTTTAAGTTCTCACCGGTTGATTTCATATCAGATCCTTTTACCAATGTTTCACCTTGTTGAACTTCTTCCAAACTCAGTTCCATTACTGCAGTTCCTGGTGGAGTAGCTGTGAAGGCATTTAAAATATCTGTTTCTGAATTCAATTCTCTACTCTTATCCTGTGGTACATCAACTACAGATCTGGTGATGTCACTAGGATTCTCAATGCATTTCTTCTCTTCAATTTCTGGTGGCTTTGTAGTGGATGATGCTTCTGATTCCAAATTGAGATCTTCATCTCTTAATTCCTCTCTTTCTGTGTCAACATTCAAATCCAGTTCTTCAAGATAACCAGTGGGCACTTGATTCGAGCATGCAATCTGTAAGTATGAAACGGCAAATAAATTGTAGAGAGACAAAACTTATGTTGAACTTTTTGTTGTTTACTTTGTGCTCAGAAAAATTGATGATATATTAGGTACTCATAATTTTTACATTCTCAAATTCCAAGATTGTTTCTGCCTATAGGCTTAGAAAGAGACTGATTTTTTTTACCTCTTCAGTTGGAACCGTAGTTGTTGCTTTAATCTGTGTACGCTCTGGTTCTTCCCCTTTTTCTTGCTGTTCTAAGTCACTAGGAATTTCATTGATAGTCTTCTCCTCTTTTGTCTCTTGTGCAAGGTTCTCAGTAGTGGTTACTTTTGTATCTGATTCATGGTAAAATTCCCCGACTGCACTCCCTGCACTTGTCACATGTTCTTCGGCTTTTTCTTTCAGATCAACCCTTTGGAGTTCCTCAGACAACTATATGAATAATGATGCTTCAATTTAACTCTTTTTATATCTTTTATTTTATCAAAAGGAAGAAAAAACATGAAATCATCTTTGTAGCTGACCTCTTGAATGGGAATTGAATCAGTGGCCATAATGTCCTGGATTACTTCTTCGCCTATGGACGCTGGGACTTCAGTTAATTCATGGTTAACATTGTCCATATCAAGAACATTTTTAGAGTCCTGCTCAATCAAAGTGGATACTGTATCAGAAAAGATTTCTTTGGCTTCATCTTCTTTTGCTGGGTTTTCAGCAGTTACAATTTCCTTTCCTGCAAAGGTTTCTTCAAGCTTCAAGCTGTCAACTTCTTCATCTTCTTGGCTTGTATGAGTCATTTTGATGTTTAAGTTCTCATCAGTTGATTTCATGTCAGATCCCTTTTTCAACTTTTCACCATGCTGAACTTTTTCCGTACTCAATAACATTACCAGAGTTCCTGGTCGTGTAGCTGTGCTAGCATGAAAAATATCTGCTTCTGACTTCAATTCTCTAATCTTTTCCGCTGGAACATCATTTACAGAGCTGGTGATATCACCAGGCTTCTCAGTGCCCTTCTTCGCTTCTTTTTCTGGTGACTTTGTAATGGATGATTCTTCTGATTCCCTATTGGGATATTCTGCAATTCTTAATTTCTCTCTTTCAGTCTCCACATTCAAATCTCTTGCTTCACAATATTCAGTGGGCACTGGCTCCAAATATGCAATCTGTTTAATGGATCAAGCTCAAGTAAATATATAGTATAAAGAAATAATTTTGCTAGCTTTTTGTATTGTACATTGTGCTCAGAAAAATTGATGGCACATTATATATCCATACTTTCACAATCTCAAATCCCGAGATGATATCAGCTTAGAGCCCACAATAACAAAACTCCCAAAATAAATCATAATTATCTTACCTCTTCACTTAGAATTGTAGTTTCCGCCTCAAACTCTATGGGTGTATTTGGATGGGTGATTTATTGATTTGGTTTTTGAGTTTTTGTAATGATTAAAGTAAAAAGTAAGAGAGATAGATAGAAAAACTGTGGGATCAATGAAAGAGAAAAATCAAAAATCTGAGTGAAAATCACCCAGGAGAACACAACCTATTTGTTCTGTTTCATAAAGTGTTTCCTCGACATTCTTTGTGTTGGTTATCTGTTGTGGAAGGCTCTCATTGGCTGTCCATTTGGCAACTGAATCTTGGTTAGAGTTTACTATTGCACTCCGTAAACCTTTAACATGCCCTCTGGTTTTTTGTGCATCAACCCTTCGGAGTCCCTTAGACAACTATGATGAGACCAGCCATCAGTTTAATTTTTATGAAAGATGAGTCAGACAGTAAGATACAATGAAATCATCTTTTCGCTTACCTCTTCTATCGGAATTGAATTGGTGCCCAAGCAGCTCTCGACTACTTCGTCGTCCTCTGCAATCTGTTTTTGACTTAATATATAATACCTCAATGTGATATTATAAAGAATAGAAGACCATGAAGCACGTGCACAAATGTGAATTCTAGTGTTAACTTTAACTTACCATGCCACTTACAAGAGTATCCTCTGCTGTTTCATTTACTTCAGTTGCCTTCTCAATCTGATTTTCTGTATCAGAATCTTTCATAAACTTTTCACCTAATTGAACATTTTCCGAGCTTGTTTCCGACACAAGTGTTGCAGGTGGGGTATCTGTCGTCCCATTAACGATAGCTGCTTCCTTGTTCTTCTCTTCTCCATTATCTTCTTCCGACCCTTCAAGTACAGATCTACTGCCGTTGACAGGCTTCTCAGTGTCTTGCTTCATTTCTGGACTCAAATTTGTTGCTTCAAGTATTTCAATGGGCACTGGATCTGAATAAGTTGTCTGTTTAAAGGAGAAAACTGCAAGTAAATTAGAGTGGAAGAAAATTCTTCAAAGTTATTGCATAATGATGATGTCAACTTACCTCATTAAGCACTTCATGTAATGATGTTGTTTTCTGAAGTTCTTGAGTACAAGTGTCATGTTCACAAATCTTCCCGTTGATGTCTTCACTTTTCTCCACAGTCACCCGTTCAATCTAAGGTAGCTTTGTAAGGTGAGCAGAATTACTGAATAATATAATCTCAAGATAGAGATCGTAAGTGGTATAATTTTAACTGACCTCTTTAAGGAAGATGACATCCTTTAATGTCTCAATGCAATCTTCTCTTGTGTTAATCTTATTTTCAGGTGCAGGTTCATTACTCATCTCCATTTCTACATCATTTGAATCTTGTTCACTGACTTTTATCCCAGTGGAATCCAAACTTCCCTCATCACTAATGCTGTTCTCATCAATATCAACTTTCTTGGGTACTGAGGTGATTCCATTGTGTTGTTCGTCAACCTTCAATATAGAAGCAGATCTATGTTCTTCATGTGATTCAACATTCTGTTTGATATTAAATATGACGTGTTCGGTTAGATGCAACAATTTGTCAATCTCTAAACTCATGTTTGCGATGCCTGAAGTTTCATCTATACCAATGCAGCAATAGGATGATGCCACATTAGCGCATTTATTTGTAGTATGCACGATGTGATATTTGAACTCATTTTCAAGAACACAAGAAGAGAGGAAAGAAAAGACACTCGTGACTTCATTATATGCTAGAAGAAAAAATTATGGAGTAAGCAGATACTGGTATTCATTTGGTTTATGTAGAAGCATAATTCTTCAGAATACAGGTCACTTTGTTGCTAGAACAAGGAGCAAATCTGATCGGATGTGGTTTATAGATCACGCGGATACTCTCTGCCTTAATCTGACTTTATAAGTGGTTATCCCATCATTTTGGGGATGTTTTAGGTATATAATTTGCTTTTGGATATCAGGATGCCTACAGGCTATAGAAGTAATCCTCTTGACTGCTATATTAAACAAGTTTCTTTTTCTCATACTCCCTCCCTCTTTCTCTCTGTGCTGGAATTCCACATTTATTGTTGGGGCCACATCCGGACTATCTTTGTACAATTAGAGTGCTCTAACTATTGTAGTTCATTGTTTTCCAACGGATTAATTCTATGTGCTGTTTGTTTTAAAGGAACTACGTTTTCAGGCAGAAAACTGTTTGAAGGTATATAAGTGCCTCTATCACCTCCACCCTATTCCACCAGGGTTCTTCATTGAGGAGTATGAATGATAATTATGGTTCCAGTAGTATTGATGATTGATCTGTAGCTTAATACTCCCTCAGCTCCAAAATAAGTGCCCCCTTAGAAAAAGCTCGCTGTTTTAGGAAGTGCATTATATTTCGTTAAAGAGGGATCACTTTATTTTACGATAAATTTGGGATAAGTGGGCCCAAGCCGCCAAGTAATAGGAATGAGGGGGAGAATTTAACGAAGTGCAATTTTATCTCTGACCTCTTCATTTGGAGCCTTTGTTTCTGGACGGTCTAGTCTGATAGGTGCTTCCTCGATATTCCTTCCATCGGCTTCTTGTGAACAGCTATTGTTATCTGCTCCTTCCCTATTTGAGTTTCGGTAGGGGTCCTCAGCAGTCTTGCCTACATCGGTAATATTCTCGTTTTCACCTACTGCTTCTAGTTCCTTTTCCTTGTTCAACTCTGCTGAATCTAAAGTATCTTCTTTTGAAGGTTCTAGGGAGCTAAAGTGTCTAATATCTTCTAACTCTTCTTGACCACCTGGTGAACTTTCAGCTGACTGTATAATAGAAAAATACTCTTGAGGCTCCTCTGATGTAGCTTCTTTCAGATATGTTGGTTCTTCCATTGGTGATTCACCTGAACCATCAATTTGTTTATCTTCAACAAGTTCAAGCTCCAATTCATTCACAAGAATTTCTTTTTCCATTGGGATTTCATCTTCAACCTTTTCAGCTGTGGTTGCAGAAGATGGCCCCTGAAATTGCTTTATTAGATGCCCAGCTGCATAATTCACATTGGGAACCTTATCACCTTCTGCAAGAGCTTCAACAATTGCTACTTCTTCACAAGTGTACATTTCTGAACTTTTCATAGTTGAGATCTCCTCACTGTCATGAATGTGATGAACATACTGCTCACTGGAGTTGGGCTCTGCTTTAGAAACCTGGAGCTCTTCAACGCCAGTCTCATATGAGGCTGCCTTTTGTAGCATCATGGTCTCCTTGTATATGTCTGCATGTTCGGGTTTAGCAGGTTGAGACATTACAGAGGAGTCCAGAAGCTCCAGATTATCATCTAGTTCACCTTGTAGGTTAGTATGGAACCCTAGACTATTATCACCTGCAGTTGTAACAAAATCCCTCGCAGAGACGTTAGCTAGCGGAACTCCCTCTGAACCAGTTTCTGCATTCATCAATGTTGCTGGTGCAGTTTCTGCGTCATCTCCGAGATTACCTACTTCCTCAATCATTTCTTTTCTGAAACATTCTTCCGACAACTTAGATGCTGAGCTGGTGATGTTGGTAGGCTTCTCAGTGCCTTTCCTTATTTCTTCGTATGGTGCTTTCGTTAGGGTAGTTGCTTCAGGCTCCCAATTAATGTCTTCTACCACCTGTAATTTTGCTGTTTCTACGTTGCTGCTAGAAGGATATGCAATAGAAATCTTGAGTTCTTCAATTTCAGTTTTAGCTGTGGCTTGCTTTTCTAAAACCATGGTCTCGCTGTAGACATCTGCATATTCAGTTGCAGTCAGTTGACATCTTTCAGAGAAGTCCTCAAGCTCCACATAGCTAACTGCTTCACCCTCTATGGTGGTGTTATGGAACTCCAGAGTGTTCTCATCTGAAGTTGTATCCAAATCCCTTGCAGACTTGTTAGCTGGCTGAACTTCCTCCGAACTTTTTTCCGCTATCATCATTGTTGCTGCTGTGGTTTCTGAGTCGTCCTCATGAACACCTACTTTTTCCAAACTTTCTTCTCTACTATCTTCTTCTGACAGTGCCATTGATGAGCTGTTGACACTGTTTACCCTTTCCATCCCAGACACTGTTTGACGTTCAGCCTCTGATTTAGGTTCCACTTCCTTGCTCCTCTCCTTTTGGCATTCTTGATAATTTCCTCCAAAGATTTTTTCCTTGGCATTTGTATCAGCAGCGTCCAGATTATCTTCGTGCATCTTGGTCTGCTTGGCTTCAATGAATGTTTCACTACTTTGGTCTTTAGCTACTAATGTTGTGGAAGACCCGAGTTTCTGCGGCTCAACTGAATCAGGATTCTGTCCCACAAAGCATTTAGCATTAATGAAAAGTTTAAGTTTATCTAAAGACTAAAATTTAGTTGACCTTAATCTAGATCGATATCAAGTTGTATTGACATTAAACAAAAAAGCAAATAACCAAGTTTTGAGTTGAACCATCAGTACGATGATATCCCTTTGTGCATCTCTATGTCGCTTGATGAATGGAGTGATAGTGGTTACCAAATTTCTATGTGATGTCGTAAAAAACAGCCCAAGCATTTTGTCATGAGAATACATGAAGAAACTATTCTAATATATACCTTTTCTGCTGCATGCACACTGTCCATTGGTATATCGATAAGCTCCACGAGGTTGCCATTTATTGGATCCGTGGGCTCAAATTTGTTCTGTTCTAACTTCTCCCCTGTTGTCTCTGCAGTTAAAGGATTGTGCATGTTGATGTGAAAGACTTCTTTATCTGGATTATCGTCTATCATTTCACTCACTTCAGTTGTCCCCAGCTTACTCTCTGCTATTAGTGGTGCAGAAGATTCCTGAAGTGTTTGATTTGATAGGGCTGATGACGGTGTCTCACATGAGGTAGCCTCTTTTTCATCTTCACCTTCTGGTAACGTGGTATGTGTTTCACCCAATGGTTCACATATTGTTCCAGCTTCATCTGCTTCATTTTTTGCTGATCCGGAGATCTGAATGTTTGTATTCTCACCAATTTTGGAGGCTTCTGTCAGTTTAGAGGTGCTATTTGCATCATCTGATTCAGTATCAGTCTCCCTACTCGTTTCTACAGAAAGTAGATTAGACATGTCCAACTCTCTTTTCTGCTCTCGTTCAACTTCCTTAATACTTTTTTCTTCTGTAATTAGAGATAACATCTTTTCCATATTCTCATCTTCCGTCTCTTTCTGAGACACTTGAGGAATGGAGGAACTTCCTACAAGGTCTTCACTGGTTTCTTTCAGCTGTATTTCTTCTGGTAATCCCCTACTACCTTGTGTATGACGGTCTTCATCTGGATTTATATGATCCGTCATATCTTCAGCTATTTTTCTTTCGATGTGGCATTTGGTGTCAAAGCTCCGTACACCTTCCATCCCCAAGTTCTTGACCTGTTAAGCAGAAATAATTGAGTTGAAAACTCAAAGAGAATGCCGAATGGGAACCGTAGAAGCAATTCAATTGTTTTTGCTTTTCCTAAAACCTACCTCTTTTGGTTTCGAGCCATCAGTTTCTTCTTCTTTCAAGTTCTCTTCGGTTGTTTCCTCTCCACTTGCTGAGAAAGGGAGGATTTCCTTGTCGGCACTTTCCTCTGAGTTCCGTCCTTCTATCTCCTCATTTGATCCAGCATTCTCATACTTCTCTTTAGCCTATTTTGTTTATGAAATTCAGTAATAGTTTCTTTAAGGACTTGCAAAAGCATAAATCAATTTTCAAAGCTAAGATTAAATGATGGGCATCAACTTCCTCGGATATATTCGGTTATACTTTATTCAAAATAGTCAATGACTCTTTTTCTTAATGATTGACTGTACTTTTTCCTTGCATTTCTACAGTTCCTCAAGTACCGCTTTAGGTAGATAATTAGTCACTTGGGGCATGTATTTTGGTGGAAACTAAAATGGAATCGGAATCACTGGGTTGTGAACTAATAGTTTACACTTTGAAAGAAACAGTCTATAGCATACTTAACACAGTTACAGTGTTACTTGACCCAAGAGGGAACACCTCAGATGATTATTCGTTTTAGTGAGATACAACTATGAGTTGAAAAATAGTCTTACATTATTCAAGATGCTATTGCTAACCTTTACTTCTGGACTTTCCTTTTCACTGATTTCATGAATCATTTTCTGGGGTATTTCCTGCTTGAGGATCTCTTCAGAGCTCCCAAATAGACTTCCTCTCTCATCTCTTTGTGATTCTTCTGGTTCTTCTTCAGTACTTGGCTTCAGCTCATTATCTGAACAAGCTTCTTTCGGTGGATCAATTTCAACTGTCTGATCCTTTAATATCTCTTCCTCAAGGGTTTCAATCTCAAAAACTCCTGTCTTGTTTTGTATCTTTGCAGTCGCAGGATCTCTTGGTATACTACTGGATTCATCAGTAGCAACCTCAGAAACCGGGGGTGATTTAAAAAAACATTCACCCTCATTGGTCCCCACAGTGTCTTCAAGGTACTGGTTTGGCCTGGATTCAGGTTTTTTCTCTTCATCGGAAGGAAATTCGATATTATGGAGCTCACTTAGCAGCTCTTTTTCTTCCCTTCCTGATTTCTGCATATAAATTGAAAATGTGCACAGTTCACATATAACAATACGTACAGAACAAGATGGAGTGATACAGGAATATCAATGATATATTCCCCGCTCATTGTGCATGTAAATGGCAAATTCAAAGTTGAGATACCAAACATCAAATATTATCCTGTCTTGTAATCTTTTGATTCAACCAGTGCATCCTACAAGCCTCCTGAATTGTAGAGGTCAAGTTTCACCTCTGAAATGCTAGAAATTGGACTATGACATAGAAGGGACATGATCTCATTGAGGGCAGGCCTTTAGTATCACAAGGTTACTGTAGGATCATTACAATGATCAATGTCACATTTTTAGTGAGTGTACCTCTTTCAATTATCTGTTGCCCTGATTATTTTCTGCTGGGCAACCAAATTTTTGTACTCCCTGCAATCCTATATGAGTGTCCACTATGTTCCTTTGGGTGATTTTAATCAAGTATCTGCTATTCCTTTTCAGGATTATCTGAAATAAGTGTCCACTTCCGTAAATTATTTTCTGGGAATGAAGAGGAAACCTTGTATCCACAAGGTTGTGGGGCCGATACATTATTCCTGTGTCCACTAGCTCCCAAAAACTATATGTGTATTCAAATAAGACACTTATAATTAGGATTGGAGATTTGCTAAGTATCTATCTCTCTTCTATATCATGGACCTGGTTTATGTGAGTAGTAGAACTCTAGTACAGTTGGGTATAAATGTGTAAAAGAACATGAATTCCTGCCGATCCCATGTGAATGGGATTAAGGCTTTGTTGTTATTATAACATGAATTCCTCTAGCATGGCTTTAAAGGACTTGATGCAGACAATAGGGATAATGAAAAGGGTTATGTAGCGAACCATATAATACGATGACACCTCATTGAGCTCATTAGTGGATTACTTGTTGAGTTATTTCCCAGAAACTTGTATTGTCTATACTTTGTCGATGAGTTTTCAGAACATTGATATACCGTTTTGTAAGTGTTAAAGTTCATAAACTAGAGTACACTGCCTGGACCTATCTTAAGTCAGCAATTTAGAAACTCAGAAATCACATAACCTTCTTGGTTACAATATTTTTAATTATACTCTCATAAAATATATATTTGATTTCATGACTCTTAAACTTGATCCATTTGCCTTTGGTGTTGCTTGGCTTGGTTTTTCGGTTCTTTGAATAACTTGAGTGAAAAGTAAGAGTGATGGAACCCCAAAAAAAAAAAAATTATGGGACTGATGAATGAAAATCAGAAACCAAGCCAAAAATATTTATTGGCAAATGGAGCTCCTTGATTTCTTCAGGATGTTCTCGCAGGCTGATGATCGCGATCATCTTGTGATTCCATCAATTCATACTATCTGCAGTTTCTATTTGACATTTTCGGTATCTACAACCGGAGTATTGCAAATAGGAGGTATGTATATATCAAGTCTAGAAATTTTTATGATCGTGATGCACTTCTTCTTACAATCATTTTTACTTTGAGAATTGAGACACGCACACACTGAAAACAGAAAAAGAAGAAGAGAGTACCGAACTGGGAGTATGAATGCTTACCATGGTAGATATCGATTCTGGTGGTGTATTAACTTCCGTGGCCATTTCTCAGGTAGCTAGAGCCTAGAAAGAAGTAGTTCAAATCTGTACGGAAATAGCTTTAAGAAATTCTTGCCATAACATTTGAAGTAGTGAGCTTCCTATAAACTTTCTTGAAAAAAAAAACAATGAGCTCTGGAGTTCAAAAGTTGGATGTCTACAAGTATAAATGGTCTGTGTACTTGAATGAATTTAGTATAAGTGGCGGAAGAAATAGAATAATAGACAAAAATTTTACCACTTGCCATATCCTATTACGCTATTATTTTTCCATGAGTTGGCTACAGAAACAGCTAATGGTCCTCCTCCTCCTAGTGCATGATTTATATCCAAATGGTGCATTCACTACTCGAGTAAAATAATTTTTAAAAATGACGCATATTCTAATTTAATTAAAGTTTAAAATTTTAGGATCATTTTTTAAACGGTTGTGGTGAAATTTTAAATTCGTGTTAATACTTTGACTACATACTGTATGTAGAGTAAAAGTTGCTCGTTTATGCCTTTTTTTTTTTTTTTTTTTTTTAATAAACGGTATTGAATTTGCAATTACTTTCCCTTTAATTTTTATTTTATTTTATTTTGATGAATGCAAATTCATTACTTTTATTAAACTACTATTAAGAAATTTGACGACTTCATCGAAATGAATGATAAGACTCATCTACAAAACTTGAGAGGTTGAATTTTTCTTAGGATAAAATGCAAGCCTAAAAAGTTATACAATCATGAGCAATCTATACGTATAAGTTAAGACGTGAGTTCCAGATCAAATGAATAGTACTATTTATGTACAAATTTTGAGGGAGGAGTTGAGATTAGTGTTTATGTGTTGGGGAGTGTGTGTTGGGAAGAGAGAGATGGGTGATGGGGATT
>JAOWAN010067980.1:0-11616 GCA_028566635.1 Lobelia cardinalis
TGTGTTGTATCTTTATTTTATAAAATACAGACATATAACTAACATACAACAAAAATGTGCTAAGATACAACTGGTTCATACGTTTTGTACGAAAAAGTGGTTTGTAGCGGAATAAGCCGCTTAAGTTTATATATATTTGTTATATCTTCATTCTGAAGATAGAAAAGTTGATATTCTTCTTCCTCTCATCAATAGTTATTTGATAAAGTATTCAACATCTTGTTGTAGTCCGATTTGTTTAGTGATAATTTGTATGCTTCAATTAATCACATAGTACGCTATTGTATCTTGGGAGACTCTTGCTAAAAAAATCTCAAGCACAGTGAAGGGACGGGGGTTGGGGGGAATTTTGTCTTAAGAAGATTGCATATAGCAAGCATCGACAATCTCCTGTTTTCTGAAGTCGTTGTTGAAGAAGCCCTCTAGCAAGTCTGTGGAAACCTTTAACCAACCTTGTGGCAGCCTTCAAGCAACCCTGCATTAACCTTGCTACTTGTAACCTTGCCTCATTAAGTCTATTTCAAATTACTGTTTGCTTTGTTTTGTACCGATCGAGGCACACTTGTAACCATGTAACTCAACAAGCTTAAGACAAAATTACTGTTAAACAGTTGCATATTCGAGATGGCCTTGAATGATGCTTTAAACATGAGTGCTGGAACTGGCTCTGCTAGTGCATCACATGTGTTTGCTCCTGTGGTTCATATGGATCACAGTGAGAAGCCCAAAAATTTCACCGGTGTTAACTTCAAGAGATGGAAGGAGAATATGTTTCTTTTACCTCAGTACTTTGAACATGGCTAAGTTCTTTAAGGAGGAAGCTTCTGTGGTGGCGGAAGGCTCATATGATGTTAGCTTATCTATTAAAATCAAGTAGACACTCTGATGAAAGGAACCCCGATCAAAGGAAGATCAAAACCCCTTTCAAGTGCAGAAACCCTAAAAATGTTAATTGGTAAGGCAGGAATGGATGGCTAATCAACTCAACAATCGCAACTGATTGAAGAACTGAAAAGATAAGTTGATGAGTGCTTTTAAACCCTTGAATCGTAGTTGATCTAAGAACCTAAAAGGGGAATTAATTGCTCAAAAAAAAAGAACAATAATTCGGATAAAAAGAAATCTCTCAAAGAGAATTTCGGAAAAATCAAAAGCTATAACTTTAATTCAATAATCTCAATCTCAAAATTGAATTTTATGTATACAATAGAGGCCTTTATATAGGCTACATAATTGAAATCTTAAACTAACTTGGAATAAGAAAACTAGTAACTAGTAAATCCTAATATGAAAAGAAAACAAATACAAATCAAACTAGAAAAATAATTAACTAGGAGACCAAATAGGAAACGATTTAAATAGGAAACTAACTATTAATGAAACCTTTAGCGACTAGAAACAAGACAGCCACTTGAAAACCAATTTGGAAAAGGAAAACAGGACGTTTCCCACTGCCGGACATGCCGACCATGATACTGGTCGCTGCCGATCATGCCGACCAAATTATGCTCGTCTTCCTCCCCGGAAGTTTCCTTAAGCTCGCCCATTGCTCGCCTATGCCTCGCCACTGCTCGCGGTCTAGCAAGTCGAGCTCGCCTCCCTAGCTCGCATATTTTTTGCTTATGCTTCTCAAACCGTGCCTTTGATTCCAGTAGTCTTGCGACCAAAACCTCCTCTTTCCCTTTTTGATCGACGATAAACCCTCACAATTACCTCTAATCAATCTGGTTCGTTTGACTCGGTTTGGTAATTTGGATGGGTCATTAGGCGAGCTTGATGAACTCGCATCATACTTCCCTTCTTGAAAAGGATTTGTCCTCAAATCCGAACATTCATAAGAATCGATTTCGTCAAAGGTCGGACATCCTTTTGTTGTTAAAAGATTGATCTTGCCTTTCCCTTGCTCGCCGTAAAAAACTGAGTTTACTGTCTTCTTCCTCGGCTGGATTGGTCGCTTCTTCTTTCCTCGATTTAAGTACTCGCTCCAGCCGAAGTGCTTGCATGCCCCTCGCGATCCTTTCTTGGTCCTCGTGGATTTGAACTGGGGTGAGCGGTGTTAGAACCATTTTCCTCCAATCCTTCTTGAGTGAGTATCGGTTAGTAAACCCATCATACATCACCTTGCGATCATACTGCCATGGTCGCCCTAACAAAATATGACATGCGTGCATAGGCACCACATCGCACATAACTTCATCGCAATACTTCCTAATCGAAAATGGAACGACGACTTGATTGGTCACCTTAACCTCCCCATGGTCACTAAGCCACTGTAACTTGTATGGTCTTGGGTGTTCCTGGATTTGTAAGTTGAGTATGTCGACCAAAATTGTACTAGCCACATTGGCACAACTCCCACCATCAATAATAAGATCGCAGAGCCTATTTTGAATCTAACACCGAGCATGAAAAATATTATCTCTTTGATTAACGACCTCTTCTTCGTCTTCCACCGGTGTGCTTAATGGTCGCATGATGACTACGGCTTGCGCGCTTGCATCCTCCTCTACACATTCATCCTCACTTAAGGCGGGCATGTCTTCAAAATCCTCCTCGCCTGTGGACTCATACTCGCCATTAGCTCCCATGATCAAAACTCGTCGATTTGGGCATTGAGACGCTAATTGTCCCATACATTGACACTTAAAACATATGATGTCTCTTGCCTTGCTTGCTGATGGTCCTGTGTTCACGCCTTGATTACTCTTCTCGTCTTCCTTGACCTTAGGTGCGGTGACTTCTGGGGGCGGAGTCGTAGTGCTCGCATCCCACTTAGGATCATCGGTGAAAATCTAGAAACTGAATTTGCTTGCCTCCTTTTCAACTGCTTTTCCACCTTGATCGCCATATGCAGCGTCTCCTCGACCTCGATATAGTGGTAAAGCTCGACCAGATCAGCAATCTCTCGGTCTAACCCATGCATGAATCGTGCCATGGTTGACTCCTCGTCCTCCTCGATGTTACATCGAATCATCACAGTCTCTATCTCCTCGTAGTATTCCTCTATTGTTTGCTCCCTTGCCTTAACCCTTACAGCCTTTGTTTTAGCTCGCGATCATGGTACGCGGGAACAAATCTTCTTCACATAATCCTTTTCATATTGTCCCACAAAGCTACCAGTTTTTCGTCGTACTTTCTTCTGTTCTTAGTCATCTGATCCCAACAAGTGTTCGCATACCCACTAAACTCAACCTGAGCGATCTTGACCTTCTTTTCTTCTGAATAATTATGGCAACTAAAGATGCGGTCTACCTTTCTCTCCCATTCAAGGTAAGCTTTTGTATCTGCTTTGCCTTGGAAAGCCGGCATCTTCATCTTTATGCTCCCTAGATTCCTGTCCTGTGTATCTCCTCCCCAACGACCTCTAGTCTCATGATGTCGCTCGAATTCTTCTTCTCCGCTTCGCCGAGCATCACTCCTGATCGGACCTCTCCTTGTTGGTCGAGATTGGAACGAGGCCTCTGCATCTCAGTCTCCCCATCTTTCATCAAGTTCTTTTCTGAAATTATTGATTCTCTAATTTACCTTGTTGAACTCGTCGATCATAAATTGCTTGAATTCATTCAGGTTGAAATTTCATGTTTCTTCTTCTCTTGGTGAAGACATGATTTATAGGATAAATAGACGGACTGAACTTACCAATTAAAATTAGCTCTGACACCAAATGATGAGAAGAACCTTGATCAAAGGAAGATCAAAACCCCTTTCAAGTGCGAAAACCCTAGAAACGTTAATTGGTAAGGCAAGAATGGATGGTTAATCAACCCAACAATCGCAATTGATTAAAGAACAAAAAATATAAGTTGATGAGTGATTTTAAACCCTTAAATTGCAATTGATCTAAGAGCCAAAAAAGGTAATTAATTGCTCAAGAACAAGAATAATAATTCGGATAAAAAGAATTCTCTCAAAGAGAATTCCGAACAAAGCAAATGCTTTAAACTTTAATTCAATAATCTCAATCTCAAAACTGATTTTTATGAATACAATAGAGGCCTTTATACAGGCTACATAATTGAAATTCTAAACTAACTTGGAATAAGAAAACTAGTAACTAGTAAATCCTAATATGAAAAGAAAACAATTACAAATCAAACTAGGAAACCAAATAGGAAACTAACAATTAATGAAACCTTTCGCGACTAGGAACAAGACAACCACTTGGAAACCAATTTGGAAAAGGAAAACAGGAGGTTGTCCGCTGCCGGACATGCCGACTATGATACTGGTCGCTGCCGATCAAGCCGTTCAAATTATGCTCGTCTTCCTCGCCGAAAGTTTCCTCAAGCTCTCCCATTGCTCGCTTATGCCTCGCCGCTGCTCCCGGTCGAGCAAGTCGAGCTTGCGTCCCTAGCTTGCATATACGTTTCTTATGCTTCTCACACCGTGCCTTTGATTCCAGTAGTCTTGCGATCAAAAACCTTCTCTTTCCCTTTTTGATCGACGATAAACCCTCACAATTACCTCTAATCAATCTGGTTCGTTTGACTGGGCTTGATAATTTGGATGGGACATTATGCGAGCTTGATGAACTCGCATCACACTCTGATTTACTATATCTCATTCCCCTTATCCCATAAAACTTGCTCACTACTATTTCCTTAAGCTTTTTGAGACAAGCCAAAAACAACAACCCTCATGCAAACCTGTTTGCAAGCTCATTGATGGACTCCTATAGACCTGTTGCTCTAGCACATTTTCCTGCTTAGAGATTCAAATAGGTTGTTAGATATATAATTCAAATAGAAGTAATCAACGATCAAAGCCCTACTGCTTTTTCTAGAGGTCTAGGGCACTTTCGTTACTACTTCATTTGGCCCTCTTACGTTATCTCGATCGTAACATGATATACTGCTACCTTGTACTAACAACCATCTGTAGTTTTGTAGGAATCAACGAAAAAAGAGGGAATTACAGACACTGCCATGCAACAGTTGTGTCAGAATGTTTGCCCTAAAAGCTCTTTGCATTAAATGCCAAGAGTAAACTTTTCATAATTCTCACACACGAATTTCCAATGGACATAATCTCTCGTCCTATAAAAGCCTTTGAATATTCAACATTTGAAGGTTAAGCATTGAAGATATTCTAAAGAGAGCAAACACATTCTAGAGAGAGGCTATATAATATATTTCCAGATTTGTTCTTGTAATTCACTCTTTCTTAGATCTTTAATCTAGGTTGCTAGTTCACACCTTAGGAGAGCTTACCAACTCAATTGTAAAAGCTCAATGTCTGAAAATTACTAGAGTGTAAGGCTTATTAGATTTTTATTAGATTTGCAAACTAGATTAGGATTAGTCTTGAGCAAGTCTGATGTCAAAGCTATCACACACAGACTTAGCTCCTACTTTGTGAAATCCAAATTCTATAGTGAAATACTCTTCGTAAATCTAAGGATGACCAACCTTGAAGTGGATGTAACATATACTTAACATTGTAATCACTCCAAAACAGCTGTCCCTTTACTCTCATGTCGCTCATATATTTAATTGTGCTAACCTCGATGTTTTGCCAACTATTTTGTAAAAGCTCGTTGTTTTGTAATACTTGCTCTGCGTTTTAAACTTAGCTATTTTCCTACTTGTTTTACAATAAACACTACAAACTCGCAATTTTATTTTGTTTCCCTAAGATAATTCACTTTCTTAGAAATCTAATAAGGCTGTTTAAAAAAAATTAAATAGATTATTCACCCCCCCCCTCTAGCCTATAACCTAGACATTGGTGGGCCAACAAGTGGTATCAGAGCTTGAATTTTTGATTAACTCTATTTTCAATCCTCACAACTTGTAAGCCGATTCATTATGGCTCAAAAATTCATGCATATATTAAATATTACGCAGATACCACTCATAGACGAGGATAACTTCGACATATGGAAGAGTCTATCCTGAGATACATGAAATCCATAGACAGACAAATGTTCTAATGTGTGATCAACGATCCTCTTATCAACGTACCAAATCCTACCATTTTACCTTTAGAACTGCCATAAAAAAATTTTGAGGGACAATCTACCCGAACAATGTTGGAAAGAAGTTGAGGGAACCCTGTCATGTAAGTTGAGCACCCACTGTCAAGAGTCCACTCATCGAGTACCTCCTCCAATGCCATCATGAAAACCTACAATGACAAAAGTTATTGGTCCCCTTTATTCCTTTATTTGGGTCTAAGAGATTAGTTATCTTTAGGGGTCCACACATGGCATCCCTTAGAAGGCTTCTTTTTTGGGGCACCAAGTGTGAGCCTTTCAAGGCATTCCGCGGCCATGGCCAGACTCACCACAATGAATACTTGAAATAAATCCAGACAACATAGTAGATTGCAGGACATAATCATGTCCCTCAGACTCAACCATTGGTTCCTTGACCTTCTCAGAACTTTGGGCACGCACAAACTTCACTGGAACATATCATGAAGCAGGGTCTTCTTGATATATGGCCTTCCCTTAGCCGTGGTACTATTAGAAGATTATGTTGGAGCAAGGCCTCCGTCAAAAACCCTTCTTTCGAATGCCTCTCATCAGAAGTTTTATGCTTCAATTCTTCCAACTTGGGATGTGCCTTTCTTAATTCCTTTTTTTCCATTGTTCTTTGGATACTCATGTTGAACTCTGGAGTAGTCCTTCCCATTGAGGTCAAGAGATATCATAAGGGGTTGATCCTTAGGGAGTCCGCAGGAACACAACCTTCCGTCCTTGGTACCTGAAGTACTTGCTTCACATGGCACACTTCTAGTTTGGTAGCGAAGACCAGAATATCGCTGTTAAGCCTTTGGCTTGCTAGAATGACATCCACAACAGCCTTGGAATTCTTGAGTGAGCGTAGGGTTTTTTTCAAACCCATCATTTCTTTATCCCTTTCCTCAACTTGTTCATGAATCTTTTCATTCATGATCTCAAAAAAAAAAAATCTCATCTCTAAGAAAATTTAACTCCTTTGTTGAATCACACTCATTTGATTTACTTAAACCCATTTCATAGGCTCACTTATGATCCCTCTTTTTGTGTCTTAAGTATTGGCTTTCAAGCCACGTAAGTGTTATGCTCTATGTGTCTTATATAGTCAACTTACTTAAAGTAAGCTCACCATGTGCCAATCAAGCCATCAATGGAATAGTGATCAAAGTCCATCCAATGAGCAATGTTTAAAGACAATGAAGCTCAAGGAAGGATTGCGCATCATCCTGCTCAAAAGGATTGCTATAGTGGCTGCTGAAGGACTCCATGCTTAAAGCTATTAGGCAGTTGTTGAAATGCTTCAGCTTAAGAAACCTGCTTAAGCAACCAGCCATTTTCTCAAAGCGCACAGCATTCAAATCTAATCGCAGCCACCCAAAGGACAAAAGCTAAATTCACTGGAGGATTAACGAGATAAAATTCCCGTTTCTCTCATTCATCAATTCTATACTTTTATCCAGTTTTGTAATTTATTTTAGAAAAGAAATCACGAGATAAAACATATATACCTACTCTAACTAACATTCTACTTGTAGTATGATTCTTCCTCAAACATGCAGGACACCGCCGGTTGCTCACCTACTCCATAGATTTATGGCTTATTAACTTAACATTAAACGCAAGCATTAATGGCGAAGATTTTGAAGATCCAGTCAAAATTCAAATATTATTGTTGGAGCCAAAACATTCCAACGGCACATTAATGGTGTCTATAAATAGAAACCCTGGAGCTCATAAGCAAGCTAGTTGGAGATTTTCAAGTGAAAAGCCCAGAGACTTTAGGAAACCTCAAGCATTAAAGACTTATGTATTGTTTGGATGGGTAGTTTTTGGGTTTTTGTAATGATTAAAGTAAAAAAGTAAGAGAGAGATAGATAGAAAACCGTGGGACCAATGAGAGAGAAAAATCAAAAACTCAAAAAACAGGGGAAAAATGTCCATGAGAACACACCCTTATTTTTTTTCCAGATATATTTTCAGTGTTTATGAGTGCAATATATTAGAAACATTCTCCCTCACTCAAACACTTACACAATCAATTCTGTAAGTGCCTCCCCACTTTCAATATCCTTGGAGGCACATTGGTTGTTAGCTTTACACCGAGTGAAATATGTTCTAGACAAGAGAACCCAATCACTCCATAAATTCTCAAACCTAGGTTAGGCTCTAGTTATTTGTACACAACCCATTAGTGGTCATTAGGTGTTGTTGCATAAGTCTAAAATGTTGGATTAAGCAAGGTTTCTTTTTGTAATACCTTAGTGCTCTAATCTAGTAGTAATCACAAATCCAAGTTCAACCAACAAGGTAGTGGAGTAGGAGTTATTTAACACTCCGAACCACTCTATATTTTCGTGTTCTTTACTTGCCTTAAGTACTTGCGTAATATTACTGTTTAAGCTTGCTGACGCTACTAGTTAGTTAAGTTGCTCATCTTACATAAAGCATATGCTTGTATTTCCATATTATCTTTTCATATCTTACTTCAACTTATCATTTTCAATATCTTGTTTAACTCGTTCACTAAGTTGGCACATTGCTTTTGTCAATAAGCAAGTGTGTTTCTTAGGAGTTAGAACTGGTTGAGTCCTTTTCGCAACAGCTTAAGCTTTCAGCTAAAGGCTGTTTACTCAACACACAGTTTTGAGAAAGAAGTTAAAAATTGCAATAGGCTATTCACCCCCCTCCCTCTCTAGCCTATTTGGACACCTTGGGACTAACATCCTCCAAGTCTTTCCTTAGTTTTTCAACTTCCAGACTAAGTTTGGAGTTCTCCGTTTGGGCCAAGTGCAAGTTAGTATGAATATTTTTTTTAAGACTTGATTTTTCTCAAACTCCACACACATTTCATTCATCTCTTCTATCACATCCACTGGAATAAACTCAGAAAGAATTAGACTCTAAAAAAATGCCTTTGACTTTTTAATAATTTCCCTCTTTATCTCAGTTTTGGAAAAAAACAATGTCAGGATTTGAAATAGAGCTCATGGATGGAAGATGAGTGTATAAAAGTTTTTGGTTTTATAGACCATGAACTCTCCACATTTGAGCAGGTTGATGGTTTGCTCTAATATTTTAAAGAGGAGTGAAAAAAAGATTGCTTTCATTTAGCAAAGGCTTGGAAGAATTACTGTGTGAGTCTATAGCAGTGAATTCCATAAGAGAAATTTCTGACTCTTCAGCAAAATGTGCTTGCTCAGTTTCTGAATCAGTCTCTATCCAAACAAGTAGTGTTTTTTCTTTCTCAATGGAAATCATGTCCTTGTTTTATGAGAATTTGGAGACTAATTGTTTTTAAAATATTCAAAATTAAGCTGAGGACATTTGGAAGAGAATTGACCAGATTTTCTGCAATTAAAATAAAACAAGTCCTAAGAAAGTGTTTTAGAAACTAAAGCCTTGTTGAAAGGCCTTTCAGAGGTATTTTGAAATATGGAGACTGTTGTTCTTGCTTTGATTTGAATTTTTTATATAAAAAAATCCTTTACTTAGGATATTTTCTGGCCATAAAAGTGTTTCATCATCCTCACCGTTAGAGTCATCCAAAAAACTAGGGCTATGAGAAGTAGACTCAGGTTGTGCGTGCAAATAAAGAGTTTCAATGTATTTTTCACACTCTTGCAGCATTTTAGTTCATCTCATAAATAGTGAGATTTGAAATAAGGTTTTCAAAGACATGGTATTCAAATTTTTTGAATTTCTTAAAGTAGTGACTTTTATATGCCACGCACTACCCAGACAACTAAAGAAATATCATATTGATCTCTTTACCAGAGTAAAATCTGCCTAACGATCTGTAGTCGTTGATGACCTTGGTAAATTTGTTCTGGCATGAATGGAGGTCTTCCTTGTGATCCTTCTTGAATGTGTCAAAAGAAAGGATGTTTTTATATAGCTTGTTGTCTTTGAGGCAGCATCTCATTCAAAGTATTCACACAATTAATCTCAAATATCCTTGGCAGTTTCACGATAAACTTTTTGTTCGAAGGGGGCATCAAGCATATCAAATGAAAGAATGCGGGAAGCCCTTCAATCCAATGAATCTATCACTTTTTATTCCTTAGTCCATTCACTCTCAATCTTAAGAATGATTTCTCCACCAACAGGAAACATGATACCTTCTGGATGGCCTGGTGGCGGAATATCTATTGAGATCTTTGTAAGAAAAAATGGGCCATGAGTTAGGCACTCTGGCATTATCTTATTTAAGGACCACTTATACATTTTGATCTTGATGTTACACATAGAGAACCTTTCTTCATCCAATGGTGGGACAAGGGAAACATTGTTTGACTGCACATTTCTAAGAGCATGGAAGTAGGCTTTCAAGCGGCGTAGCTGGTGAAAAAATAGGTTTTCAAAAAACCTAGGCTCTGATACCACTTGAAAGGGTTTGTGAGAACCTTTGTGAATTTAACTTGAAAGGGTTCTGTTTTACTAAACAGTTTTAGCTAGTTCTCCGGGTTCAAATTTGACAAACCATGAAATGCAGGAATAACAAGTCATGGAGATTTGTGAGATGCCTCATGTAAAAACATAATTGAAATGACTGAAGAGTAAAACAAAACATTAAATTAAAGCACATAGTTTTTGAAGAGGTTCACCACTAACATTTACGTTCTCTACCAAGATTGTCAGACTTAAATTTTGTGAAAAGATCCACTATATTTTTTGTATCTATCACAATATAAGATTTATGCAAACATGGTGCACAATCTTCGATCAAAATACAAGGAAAAACAAACGGAACACTTCAAAATCAAGCAAGCACGCAAGGTGACCTGTGTTTTGTGAGTGTGTGTGATAAACTAAGTGTTTATACTCGTGCATGTTTACAATTTACTAATCTGCCTCCTTGAATCTTAGTGTGGGAGGCTTCCTAAAATTATTGATTACAATAAAATACTAGGACTCAAATTTTGGCTAAGTGAACAACATGGTAATGAGCTAAAAATCCTATCACTCAAGAAGAACTAATCACAAGAAAATTATGTATCAATTCTTTTACAAGGTTACAATGGCTAGGAATTTTAATAGCGTGGAAGCTCCAACAACTTGGCACGGCAGTGAGGCTTCTCTATTTATAGGCATTGGAAGCCTTTCGGATGCCTCCTGTGCGCTATCCTGAGGTACAAGTGGTGGCTGAGGTGCGGTGCTGTCAGGAATCAGCTAGAAGAATTTATCTTCTAACGCTGGATATTTTGAATGAAATATTCGCCAATGATTTAATTTGTACTATGTTGTACGATGGCCTGACAAGTATATATATATATATATATATACTTTATTCCGTTGCCCCGACTTCTAGAGACTGATTTTTATGTAGATTTAGGAGACATGGAAGGAAATGTCAAAATTCAAAATACCTTCGTTACTGGATCATTTTGTAGCAACAACCTTGTGCAAAGACCGTTGAGGTTTCCGTAGGAAGCCTTGCAATCCATGACTTCGGCGAAACACATGGTTGCTGGATAACATGTAATTAGCAAAATAACCCTGAAAGGTGAACACATGGATACCTTACCCTTACTAAGAAATACTCAAGAATTGTGTGCTAACATTTATTGAAAATTTATGGGCATAATACCCCATTATGCCACTGACGTTTGACCCAGGTGCCAATGTTACCACTGATCTAAATTTTGCTTTAATTT
>JAOWAN010068040.1:0-11606 GCA_028566635.1 Lobelia cardinalis
AAAATTTATAAGTTCATCATAATAGAATTAAATTTAAGTTAGCATATAATTATTATTCTATTATATATAATTAAAAGTAATATATATAAATATAATATTAAAATATGAAGGGTTTATATAAAAATATACATATATATTATATATCGGTTCGGTTTGGTTCGGTTTGGTTTGAGGTGTTGAAACCGCAAACCGAACCGAACTGTGCGATTTGATATTTTTTCGAACCGTAACCGAACCATTGTCGGCCGAAACCAAACCAAACTCGTCGGTTTGATTTGGTTCGGTTCGGTCGTCGATTCGAGTGGTTTGAACTTACACCCCTAAATGCACTATTTGTGAAACTATACAGATGAACTCGTTTGGATCAATGCTGAAAAAGGCATTTGAATTTAATTTAATTTTAAATGTATTATAAGATAAAAAGTAGTGAATTAATTACATATATCAACAATCTACCAAACTTGGATATTCTAAATTCAATAACTCCAAATTTCTATTTATATTTACAATCTGCAGATCCAAATTATTGCCAAAATCCAAATAATTATAAAGTGACCGTTGGCCATAGTAGTTCATGCATTCTCTACCTTACTCACCTGCATCCAACATTATGTATTTACTCTAAAAAGACAGTAAAACGGCTAATTATTCTTGTATTAGATTTTAATCAGCTTTTTTCACCAGATTTTCGAACGAACATTATTAATTAAAAGTTAAACAAATTCCATAAAATGACAGTGATTTTTTAAAAACATTTAATTAATCGAATTGCCTACTTCAAAATTCTCGAAATTTAATATCGTGGAAATGCTTAATTCAGGTTATTTACTTATTTATCCATTGATGATAGAATTTCCAATGATGTATATATGTGTGTCTTGAGAAGTAGAAAGAAAAAAAAAAAACAAGTCTTTCTGCAGTCTTTCTGCAAGGGCTCTTCTTCTTAAAGTGCAGTACAATTAAGAAAATAGCCATGGAGGGTAGAAGCAAAAGAAAGAAGGAGAACCCCATGATCAGAGTTACTCAAGAAAACGATGGCGAGAACGTGGAAATGATCAATGAATTTGATCGAATCAGCCTTCTACCGGAACCAGTCCTTCACAAAATCATGTATCTTCTCCCAACCAGGTATGCTGCTAGAACTTCAGTCCTATCGAAGAAATGGAACTTTTTTTGGTCTACATTTCCGGTTATAAATGTTAGCGAAGTGAGTTTTCTAAACGACATGAGTAGTGTCTCCATTGGTGGTCCAGAGGCTTTGCTTGAGTGTAGAGATAAGTGTATAAGTTATTTGCAGCAAACTCTTTCACGTCGCTGCATGGAAAACCTCGACAAGCTTAAGATCCACACCTTAACACATGGTGACATCAAAATCTATCGTGTAATTGATGGACTAATGTATGAGGCTATGAAAGGTAAACTTAAGGAACTTGATCTTAAGTTTGCCAGTAAAATTCATGATGATGCAAGTGAAGAAACTGGATGTGAAGGGTGTTATAGGCTACCAGAGGTGATGTTTTCTTTTGGGCAGTCCTTGTTATCTTTAAGGGTTAAAGGGTGTAGCTTCTTGGATTTCGAGGAAAAACTTATCGTAAATTTTCAGTTGTTGAAAATTCTTTCTATTGACAATACGCATATTGATGGAGCCTTTCTTGAAAAAATTGTTTGTGGTTGTCCAGCAATTGAATCCTTGTCGGTAAGGCGATGCCATGGATTGAAAAGCATTAGAATTTCTCATGGTAAAATGAGGCATTTTGTTTTGGAAAGCTGTAGGCAATTGAATGAATTTAAGATAGATGCAGTGAGCCTCCAGTCGTTCAAATACAAAGGATATTATTACCTTGTGAATGACAATGGTCTCGTTGATAGGTCAGGATTTAACGCGTCAAATGATGATTTTAAGTTTTCGAGTCTTACTAAGTTGAACCTAGCTTGTGTAAGAATGAATGCAAAGACATTTCATCACATGATCTCAAGTTTCTCGAACTTGAAGCTTGTGAAAATCAAGGATTGTGTCGTTTCAGAAAGAGTTCGAGTCTCGGCCAACAGCCTAACCAACTTGGTGATGAAAGACTGCAGCTTTGATGAGAAACTGGACATTCGAGCTTTCAACCTTCATGCTGTTACCCTCATAAATACCTTCAAGAGCTTTCACGTCAATACCAGCGGATTCAAATATCTATCAAGTCTTTCAGTGATAGGAAATTATGATTTAACAGGAAATGACCTTCAGATGGTAGTCGCCAGTTGCCCTAGTCTTACGTCTTTGGTTCTAAAATCCTGCTATAAGTTGGACCATATCAAGATCTTAAGTCGAGGACTTGAATATTTGGTCATCAGTGATTGTGTGAATGCAAAAGAGGTGCGGATTTTGGCTCATAAACTTAAGTTTCTCAAGTATGCTGGGCCTGTTTTAAGGTTTTCCAGACTATTTACCTCCAATAAACTCGTGGCGGAGTTGCACCTGAATCATCAGCTCCATTGCAATCATCAGCATGATCTGCAGCAATTTCATATTACAGAACTTCTTCAACTGTTTTCTCGTTGCGCCACATCCATCACACTTGTTTGCTGCTTTGCTGAGGTATGTTCATACGTACTATAGACTGCTTTTTCTTAGGTGGATATAAGTTTAAGACTTAATCTCGGCCTTTTCTAATTTCTTGTTCTTTCTTTGTCTTTCTATGTTTCCCTCTCTTAGATCTTCGAGTCTATGATGAGGCTGAAGAATGAACATGAGCCTCCACCACTAGATTATCTGAGTTACTTGAAAGTAAAAACAAGCTTGGGAGGAATGGGCCTTATAGATCTTCTACATAACCTGCTCAGAATTTCAATTTGCCGTAAGACATTGTGCTTAGATCTTGAAGGTTCAAGTACCATCGAAATGGAGGTATGTAAACGTTAACCCTTCCGATTGAAGTTTTCAGAATCCTTCACATTTTCTTGAAAATACAATATCTAAAATGGCATTGTTCTTCTTCTTTTATTAGTTTGATCAGGGCCTTGTAAGAAAAGAAATGTTTGACCAACACAACTCTCTCACAACCCATAATTGTATGAAGGACCACCTTATAGAGGTGAGGATGACAGACTTCAGAGGTAACTTGGAGGAAATGAGGCTGGTTAAGTTTTTGCTGGGCCATGCGGTGCACCTGAGAAAATTGCTGATAAATATCAAGGAGAATACGAATTTGGCTACCGAGACAAGGTACCGTTCTGAAGTATTGGCTAGGGTCAATAACCTTCCGAGGGTTTCTCCTGATGCTGTAATTGTGTTCGGTTAGGGTTTGCATTTTATTTTTGCATCCTAGTTGCATTAGGGTTTCATTATTGTTTTAGTATAAATCTCTCAATTCTTTGGCAGCCGAATCTGTCACGAAATTTAGTAAAATTTCCGGCTTGGCAACCCCCCGCGAACTGAGGTAACAAATTGAGTTTCCGGCTTGGCAACCCCCGCGAACTAAGTTAACAAACCCTAATGTTCCGGCTTGGCATTTTATTTTCGTATCCTAGTTGCATTAGGGTTTCATTATCGTTGCGGTTTCGACATCCTAAATCGAGTCGAACCGTAACGATAGTTTATGTATATGTATATTTTTATACATATCTGTCATAATTTTATATATATTTAAATTATTAATTCTTCTATTTGTCATATCGAGTGGATCAGTATATCATTTAATGCAAGCCATTCAATCCATTTTATAATGATGATGCTCGATTCGCAAATCTCTACTGTTTGGGAAAATATCTATTGCTTTTGAAAAATTACAAGATTACTCTTAAATCGAGAAATCGAATCAAACTGGTTTATCGATTCGAGGTTTATCATTTCGATTTAATTTTGTTTTCAAGTTTTGCAGTTCGATTTATGTTTGCAAATTTTTTAATTTATAAGGTGCGATTCGACTAACGATTTATACCCTAAATCAAATCAGGCCAAACATTTACACACTCTATGCAAGGAACAATCTTTATAATTTTGTATTTCCCAAGTTGTGTACATCTCTAAATTGGAAAAAAAAAAAAATAGTAATAAAATAGTAGGAACACGACAGAAAATTGGAAAATGGGGCAAGAAGAAGGACTATGATCAGCCATCTTCTTCTCCTAGGCAGTGAATAATTCAAGTTATTGCCAGGAAATGCTTTATAAAACATGTCATTTCCCGAATTAAGTTAATCCTGAATGCCCACCACACGCTCGGTATCAATTTGTTTCAGCATTTTTGTAAGTGTTTGTGCAACGTGGACCAGTGTATAATACTCTTTCCGTTTCGTTTTAATTGTTCTGAAATCGACATAAAGCTCTCACAACATGTCTTATCAAGAATAATTAGATCGAAACGAAGGGAGTAGACCACCGACGTTTTCATTTTATACCATATTAATGATGCCGTTTGCTGCCCAAAAAGAAGATGGGCGATCAGTGGAGGAGAGGGGAGGAAGAAGCACATAAGGTCGTCGTTCTTCTTTGCTCCCCTTTTCCAATTTTCTGTTGTTCTACTACTTTTATTTTGTTTTTTTTCGTTTATTATATTAGTTTAATTATTGTTAAATGCAGTTAGAGATTTTAACCAAGGTAAGATGTGAGGGTTGACATTTATATAATTTCCTTGATTATAACTCTAAATTTTTAGGTGTTATTTTTTGATTGGTTAAAAGATGATGCCTAATAAAATTTTTTATAAACTGTCTTTTTTATCTCGACATGATTGATAATTTAAAGTGATATGAGAGAAAATAGAAAGAACGAAAGAGGAGAGATAAAGAAGGAGGGAGGTCAAAGAATGTATAAATATAATGGTAATAGATCGAAAGTGTGTGAAATGAGAATGTGATATGAATGTGTCATATTGCCTTCGTGATATAAAATTATGATATGAATGTGTCATAATCGCATTCGTTATTACATATAGACATGTCAATCATATAACCATATGTTAAGATATAATATTTGTGATCTGATCCTAAAACAAGGCAGACGGCATAAACTTCAACAATGTTGTAATTGAGAATGCCAAGTGAGCAAGAAAATAAAGCACATACATTGACCATGCCAATTCCTTAAAACTCCCCTACCACCACCTGCAGGGCCACTTTTTTCTTTTTGCTGAGCCATCAACATCCGACTTTTTTACAACATTCATCTGATATTTCTTGTAACATAGCAGAAATGGGGTATTTGACCAATTTTCGAAGGAGCATTGATTTTAAATCCTAAAGTAAAAAGATCTATTAGACGATGACGATCCATTCAAGTTACCTACCGTTTCATAACCGAGAACGATGACCGTCAGGCATTCAAATGTCAGTGTGAAAGTTGTTTGAGATACCAGAAACAGAATCTCACATTCCAGATCAGGCCTAGGTAACCCGAAACCACTTTTAGATTGAGTCGATGATGCTCGACTGCTTGTGCACACTAATGCAGTGACAGAGCCAAGATAATTGAGTGGAGGAGATAAGTATTACGGGGGCTCAGGAGAAGCATGGAAAATGACCAATCGGATGACGGAGTCGCCAAAAATCAAACATATCAATAGAAAAAATTTCGATTGGAGATGGGGTGTTTTTTTTTTTTTTTTGGTGAAAGAGGGAGGGGGGGGGGGTCGATGATCAACTCCTTAAGCAGCCACAATATTGTTTATTTTTCATATGTTGAAATGCAATGAACGATTTTGGAACTAGAAATTTAGTAAGAATTAATGAACAAAACAGCAAGGGTGATTAACTGATTTGAGAAAGGTTTTACAGTATAATCAGCCTGTAGTTGGGTCACAAAAAGAAGCGGTACTTAGATATGATAGCTTTGGCAACTCTACAGATACACCCAGATAGTGATTTTGATGATCAAGGATATTCTCAAAATAAGTATGTCAAAAACAGCTTTGAAATCCAACAAGATACTTTCCCAAAAGGGGAAAAGGAAAAAAAAAGTGCCAACAAAATTATCCAAATCAAATCAAATCTTTAAATGCAAAGGATTTTCCTACAACCAAAATGATATAGAGATACTAAACAACCCCGGGCGCTCTCAGCAACTCAGTTACACAAACAAGTTAGGCTTGGATGCCTTGTAGGTGGTCTTCAGGGTCCGGCTTGGTGGCCTTACCTTCTTGAATACAAGGGGAAACTTGATCTTTGAGTTGTGGAATTGCTTTGTACTCTCTCTCTTGCATAGCTTTGCAGGGATGGTGGCAGTCTTGATGATCTGTATGCAGTGAGAACGCACCCTGTGTCGAGATGCCATCTCAGTGTACATCTGCTCAACTGCACCATTGAGCGTCGTGTCTCTGTACTCCTTGTACATGTTGTGGTAACCAGTTCTACTTTGGTACCTTAGCCAGATACCGAAGTTCTTGACAGTGGTTGGATTCTTCTCAAAAATCTGACATAAAGAGAGGCAAGGCCAGTCAGTAATATTCTTTCTCAGATTCTAAAAAAATAAGAGAAGCAATTATAATGGCTGGATTGCACGATTCCAAAAACAAGAAAAAATACATTAGTGATGACAACAGTTTCCCAAAAGGAAATAAAAATGACCACTCATTTACGAAGACGAACATCTCAACCAGAGCAGATGGCTCTATCCAGTGACTAAGCAACCTTCATTAGGAATTCATCCTACTTGATGTGGGTCATGAGCAACCGGTAATGTTTCACACGTCAGAGTTGCAATACTAAGAAGTAAGAACTAGTACAAGCTTTCACACTGCACACACCACCTCAATCAATATTCAAAGAAGTTTTGACAGAGCCTGTTACTATCTTAGAAGGCAGAAGGGAGTTGATACCAATTGAGAAAAACAAACATAGAAGTGAAAGCAACAAGATCCACCTAATTAAAACACACAGACATTAGTTTAGTTATCCCAATGATGTGAGGATCCATAGTTATTAATGGCGGAAAGTTGCGGGCGGGCAGTATGTCAAATAGGGATATTTTAGTCTCTTTATGATCTTTGTTAGCTAAAATTGATGGTCTCTAACTTTGTCAACCACAAGTGGGTTTTTCTTTACAAAAAATAACACATGGTGGTAAACCCAAAAACCTGTATACCTCAGGAAACCATATATTTATGTAGTATATACAACATCCCAACGACCTGAAAAGAACCAAAAATCACCCCAAAACTACTGGAATCTGAAAACTAATTTAGGAATTGGAATGTACAGATGCCGGCAACCAGATCTGTCCAGGTTCGATTAGATTTCAGTGCCAGGAAATTTTCCAGCAACTATGCCAGAGACTCTTCTGGCAAGATCGAACCAGCAAGTGGGTGGGGGGGGGGTGCCTGGACAAGGGAAACACTTCTTTGTCATCAGAATGATCAGATCGGGAAAATATACATGCACTACTGGTAGATCTGAAAAATAGTCCTAGATCCGGAAGGAATCCAACTGCCGCCTTGCCTGGGCCATTTCAGACAGTGGACTGCCGCCCCTGCACCGCCTGCTGCATCAGGCAGTCGAAGCAGATGCCTTAAATAACTATGTGTGGATCATACTAAAGAAAAAATAATATAGTCAAGGAGTATATTTAAAATTAAAAATATGTTATATATATTAGAAGAGTTAATTCTATTTTAATCCGTCACAAATCAACCCCCAAGCCACACCTCCCACAAGATACAAGGGTATAAAACTTCCTCCGTAGCATCCATGTCTAGCCTAAACTCCTTAAACTATTGCAAGTACATTTCATGATATATTAACAATACATCTTGCTCAGCAGATATTCCCTGAATGATCTCATAATACTCGAAGAACTGCTCGTTTCATTTCAAGTTGGTTTAAGAGAGGCAACAGAAATATCTGGCATATACTAATGCACAAAATATATACTTAAATGCACATTTCACTAAGGAAAAAGTAATTGTCGAAGCAGTGTAGTCATTTCCATGTATACAAGTTGAAAACAAAAATGACAGCCACAAACCATACAGATAGGACTACTAAACTACAGTAAATATCTACGATGTAAGATATTCTTGTCAATGACAATAGATATGATATTATGTGACTTGGAAATACAGACCATGTATAGATTTTGACATGGATATGGACAATTTGCCACATCAAAACCAAAATCAGTTGATTTTGGAATACATAAAATCCAAAATGCAGGTAAATAACATCCCCCTTCAACCTTGACTTACTGCGGAAAATGTTTATAAAAGATCTCTTGGTTTATAAAAATCTCATGAATCATGATTATAAATTTTCACGACTAAACGACTTTTCTGTAATAATGCAAAAGTTCTCGTGGCTGTAACAAGTGCCTATTAAAAATCAAAAAAACAAAAAAAAAAATAAGGGAGAAAAACACCCATAAGAACACACCCTTGCTTTTTAACACCTGATCACACACTAAACGGCATATAGGTCCTCAACCAAGGTATACCAAGTACAAGTTCCACAAAGTGCTATCGAACCATACTTCCAGATACTTAGAAACAACCATATCATCATATAAATAATTGTCACATCTTATCCGGTCTTGTGCCAATAAAATCAACCAAGTACACAGTCAACATGGGACAAACATTTAAGCCCAACTGCCCAAGTCTTAACCAAACACAGTAAGGCCTACAACCAAGGAAACTCGGAATCTAAATTCAACAAAGAATATGGGTAACATTAACACGGAAATAACCCAAGCAAAAAATAAAGGGTCACATTAACAATCAGTCAAGCCAAGCAGCCTAGTAACACAACATCTACCAAGTTTGCAACCAGATTCATATAAAAGTAAAATGTTAAGTGTAACTGGAAAATTTGACAACTGAAATTGTAAATGGTGGAAATACCTCATTGATAGCTAGCATTTGCCCATTACTTTTTTTGACCTTCTTAAGTTTCCTCAAGTAGTACCTTCAAAGACATACAATCAACCCAAATAAGAAAATACCCACAATACATAACAATGTCTACAAACACATACATACATCATTTAACACATACAAGATAGAGTGGAAATGGAAAACGAACATACCAAAACTTGGATTTGGCTCTGACTTCATTAGTGGCCCATAACTTCATCCGGTAGATCTTAGGCTGCTCATTTGTTTCCGAAGGAAGACCCCTCCCAACCACTTGGTACTGATGGAACTGCACATTTTTTTCATCCAACACAAATAAATTACACACATCAGAAAATACCCATCACATAATCAATCTTACCCGATAAAACTATTCACACACACACAACAGAATTTTTTTAAGGAAATAATTTTGGATGTAAAAATTAACCAACATTTATCAGGAACTTTAAGTTGATTACACTATTCCCACAAACAAATCTGACGCATTTTAAGAACCAACAATACAAACTATTTCAGCATAATTCCACAATTAATTTTCACGGACTAATTATGAATTAGATTATCCCCTACCCATCCATCAAATCATGATTACGAAGAAGAGTAACCAGATGAAGCACCGTACGAACACTGTAAGAAGTACAAAATCAACTTACCCTGTAAATCATTCCGGCGACCCAACTCTTTTCGTCTCCGTCTCCACTTCTCTCTCTCTCTCTCTCTCTCTCTCTCTCTCAAAAGAGCTGTGATTCTGGGCGCCGCGGGTTTTTAAGGTGTGACAAAACCCTAGCTGGTAAAGGCGAGACTGTTTAGTTTACCCAATTCATTTGTGGGCCAAAGCCCAAATTATGGCTGGTGAAAAAAGCCCACTTGAATTGTACTCATCCCGACAGACTCGCGATCTTGTAGTTACTACTTTAGGCCTATTTGTTTGGGTCAGTATATGGAGCACCTAAGAACTCGTTAGAGTTTATAGAGCAAATGTATTACACTCTCTAGATTGATAAGCGAGTTGGAGAAAATCGATTTCTCCATTTCACTAAAATGGTTCCTAAAATTATATGATCAATCTATTCCATGATTTTAAGAATTTCACATAAATTACTAAATAAATTATACAAAATTCTCGTCGAGAAAACTAATCTGAAATATTCAAAAAACTAAATTTTATCGATGAGTTTTATACATTAAATAAAATAAATACACCTATGTACAATAAGATATACACCTACTTTCATTTAGATACACACTTACGAACATTACGATACAAACTTATGTAAATTAAGATAGACAGTTATGACATTCAGATATATATCTACTTACGTTAAGATATACCACTATGTACATGAAGTTACATACATATATACATTAAAATACACACCTACGTACATTAAGATATACACATATTTTTATTCAGATACACATTTATAATAAATATTACGATACAAACTTATATAAATTATGATAGACTGCTATGTACATTCACATTTACATCTATGTACATTAAAATATACCACTATGTACATGAAGTTACGTACATATATACATTAAGATACACCTATGTACATTAAGTTACACACCTATTTGCATTTAGATACATATTTATTAACATTATGATACAAAACTTATATACATTCAGTTACACACCTATGTACATTAAGATAAATACCTATGTACATTTAGATATATCACTATGATACTATGTACATGAAGTTACATACATATGTATATTAAGATACACACATATGTCAATTAAAATACATACCTATGTACATTCAGACACCTATACTTTTGCTAGAAACCGCATCTGGTGGTAGGAGCTATGGGGCAATTCTGATGACAATCTGAACAAAAGTCATTAATCAGTTTCCTTCCTCTTCAAACCCTTCGATGATTCGAACTTCAACTCGAACCTCAAACTCATGACTTCCCCTCTCCTCAAAACGTTTTTATCCACTTTTCAACGTTTCTTATCGACGTCGTTTAGAGATGGTGCAGACCCCAAGGTCTTTTTCTTCGAGCTCGTGCTCACCACGGTTTTCCTTCAAATTGTGAGAGAGAGAAAGAGAAAGAGACGAAAACATATGATTATAAGTTGCAATGCATCTTTTATTCTCTTATCAAGAGACACTATTAACAAATTTAAAAACAAAAACTCAAATATATTTCAAAAAGTAAAAAGGAAAAGAAAACTAGAACAATGCTTCAACTATGTATGCGAGTCTCTAGAAACCTTTCAAGCTCCCTATTATATGCCTTACATGAATCACTGAAATTTAAGCACTTCAATGACCATGTCTTGCACCAGAATCTAACAAGCAACAAATATCAATGAATGAACCTGTTGGTATATGTGGGAATTTAATCAACCCCCTTCACCCAAGCACACACCATTGATTCATGAATGAAGGAGCATATGCTGCGGAACCGATTGAACTTTTAGCTTAATGCAAGCAACATTAATTTGGATGAACCTCTTATCGCTTAACCTCTGGAAAAAACGGATCAAACACATCTGTATAGTGAAAATTTTACATCAAAGTTTTCAATTCATACACAATTTAGGTATAATTCAAACAATTTTTAAGGAGTAATATAGCTTGACTAATCAAATGAATATTACATGCACATATTAAGGAATAATCAAAAGAGAGCATTAGAAAATTTTGGGAAGAATAGTGAGAATATTTTTAAGGGTTAACGGCATTTTAGGCCCCAATGTTTGACCATTTTGGTATTTTGGGCCCCCAGGTTCTAAAGTTGGTGATTTGGACCCTGA
>JAOWAN010068061.1:0-11605 GCA_028566635.1 Lobelia cardinalis
TATCCATGGCTGGCAGATGCACGTTAATTAAATCTACTCTTTCTAGTACTCCTTCCTATTCCATGCAATTGTGTCAATTGCCTAAAGCTGTCACTAACAAGCTTGACAGGATTAATAGATCCTTCCTATGGGGTGAGTACGAAGGGAAAAAGAAAATTCATCTCCTTAATTGGAGAATTGTTTGCAAAACCAAAGCTAAAGGTGGGCTTGGAATCAGGACTGCTCACAACCAAAACAGAGCCCTTTTGGCTAAGTTGGGATGGCAAATAGTCAGAAATGAAAATCTCTTGTGGATTGATATCATAAAAAGGAAATACTGTTTAAACAAAGATCCCCAAGAGTGGTCAGCCGCTTCCAATTCTTCCTTTATTTGAAGAGCCATATGTAATTCTTGGTATCCCCCAAACCCCAGACCTGAACCAAGAAGGTGCTGTTAATGTTCAATCTCCACAACAGGTCCATAACCTGGTAGTGGCAGACATTATTTCAAACAGACAATGGAATTTTTCTATTATGGAGGACCTCTTGACTGCCAAGGAAAAAGATATGATAAGCAATATTCATCTTTCTCAATATAACAGTATCAATGATACCCCTTCCTGGGGCCTTGAAAAAAAAGGCAAGTTCACGGTCAAAAGTGCCTACGAGTGCCAAAATTCGTATGCTAATGATACATTTCCTTGAATTGGGAGAAATTTTGGAAGTTAAAGCTCCCTATAAAGTTTTTGATATTCTTTTGGAAAATTTTTCATAACTGCATTATGACTAACTCCCTTAGATTCTCTAGAAATTTGGGAAACACAAGTCTATGTCCAAGATGTTTGATATTTCCAGAGGATGCAGATCATGTGATAAGAAAATGCCCAAAAGATTCCAAAATTTGGAACTTGCTGCTGAGTAATGAGTATAACCTACATTTCAATAGTCCTTTAAATGACTGGCTTGAGATGAATTTATTCACTAAAGGCCAAGAGAAAGTTGGAGATTTTACTTGGTTATATTATTTCACTGCTATTATCTGGAATATCTGGTTAGATAGAAACAAAAAAGCCATTGAAGATCTGAACAGTGATGATCGAGCTACCTGCGCGAGGATTAGGTGGCTAACGAGGGAAGTTCAAACTTCTTTTACTTTTTCTAACTCTCCATTAACTGTTAGAAATCGTTTGTCTACTAATTGGTCTCCTCCCCCATCAGGGATGCTCAAGCTAAACACGGATGGAAGTTGCAATCACAACACTCTCAACTGCGGCTTTGGAGGCATCATAAGGGACTTAGATGGGAGCTGGAGGATGGGATACTATGGAAGATTGAATACTTGCACACCTCTTGAAGCAGAGCTGCATGCAATTCTGGTGGGCTTGGAGCTAATGCTATCTCAGGGCTACAATAACATCTTCGTGGAATCGGACTCCTTAGAAGCTAAGAACCTGACTTCCCGCATAGAGGATAGCTCACATCCGCTCTATGCTCTCCTTGAAGACATTAGAAAGCTGCTAGATTCAACGGGATGCACGATTCAACACACCGGTCGCGAAGGCAATAAATGTGCCGACTATCTTGCAAAGCTTGGAGCTAAACAAAGCGAAGCCTTAGTCCAAATCAAAAACCCCAACGCGGAGCTAATGATGCTCCTAGAAGCTGATCTGAATGGGGCTGCGTCCCCAGTAGAGTAGTTTGCTATTGTCTTGTTTTTCTTCTTCCCTCCTACCAAAAAAAAAAAAAAAAACTGGATCCACACTCCACAGTGCCACTCTCCCTCATCTTCTTTATTTACTTTTAATTAATTTTTAAAATTATAAAATTATAATTTTTTCATTATTTCAAAAATAATTATTTTAAATTTTTAAATACAATATGTAAATATCACATGTAATCTGTATAATTAAATTAATATAAAAATTATGAAAAGTGAACATATTGTTGAATTAAATAAACATCATAATGAAACTAAAAATCAACAATAAAAATAAAAATATGGTAAATGACCATTTAGTTATAAAAAATTAACATATAACATAGTAAAATAAACATTGATTTATAATCAATTCCTAAAATTATTGAAAAAACTTTGAATTAAGTAAACTAAAATTATGTAAAAGGAATGTGCTATTGAATTACATAAATCTCATAATTAAACAGAAAATCGGCAATAATAGTATAATAGCAAGATAAATAAACATTAAGTTGTAAAAAAATGGACATATAACATAATAAAATGAGCATTGATTAATAAATGATTACTAAAATCATGAAATTAGTTATAACTGATTATGTAATTTATGGAATCAGTTATAACTGATTTTACGATTTTCGAAATTAACTATCTCACTTGCCTAATATCTATATATGTTCCACTTGATGAATGCTCGTTGTTGTACTTAAGTGCTACATATTATTTGCCCAAATTATACCGCAAGTGTTAGTGCATGGTAGCGGGGGGTTAGATGCCAAGTAGGGGGCGTGGTTGGTGACTATGTTAGGGGCAAATTATATTAAGTGCTTAAGCACTCGGTGTGCTAGAAGCGCCCAATGCGCATAAATGTTATAAATTATGCAAATAATGTTGATATGGAATGCACATAATAATTATAAACATAATATTATGTGTATTTGATAGTTATGTAATGTGCATAAATTATAGACTTTATGTGCATTGGACACTCCTAGTACACCGAGTGCTTGAGCACTCGATATACCAACTGATGTTAGGGAAGGGTGGGGTTTTTTTTTTTTTTTTTTTGTCAATTGCTCTGTCATATCGAATGTTCTATCGCATCCTATAAAAAATTATCAATAAATTTCTATTGAAAAGGTGCCCTATTAATACTGTGTCGTAACGATTTTTTGATAGAATAATGGTAATGAATATCGTTTCCGCAATAATATCAATATCGTATCGAAAATGAGAAAATTTGATAATTTTATATCTATGTTACATAAAAATGTTACATTTTTATCAATATTTATATAATACAAGTAAATTATATTTAATATTTTTCTACATGGTAGAAAAATATATTTACAATCAAGAAAAAAAATTATTTATTTATAATCATAATAGGAATTTTTTATCTAATTACAATCTTCATAAGAAAAGAAATATTTTTTTTAGATAAATGATATTATTGAGAGGATATTTATCAAATTATATTAATTTTGGCAAATTTACATGCTCTCAATCTAATTAAAATATGATGATTATATAAATATATGTACTTGTAATAATCACCATTTTTACAAATATTATATTTTTTAACTTGGGAGCAAAAATTAGTGATACCATTACTCTACCGCAATCTAACAAAATTTTGATATACTAAATATCGATAATACCTAAATTTTCATAGAACAATAGTAATGAATTTTGTATTATCGATATTTTGATAATGGTGATGATAATAAAGTCTTGATATGATTGTTCTATCGGATATTTTAAGAATGACTATCTAATTATTAATGTACAATATTATAAAAAAATTATTTTAGATTAATAAAATAATAAAATGGGATTAAAAATTATAGTACATTTGCTGAAGATGAATATGATCTGGAGGTGAGGTAGTTAATGAGTACCGTAAAATTAAAAAAAAAAAATGGCGTGTCAATGAACTTTTGTTGGAGATGAGTTTAGTAGGAGGATAGTAGACTGAAAGAGTTGACCCGAATGACAAGGGAACGGGGCAAGTTAGGGGCTGGTAGAATCCAAACTTAAATTTGCTCGGAACCAATTTGATCTTAAAAAATTATGAAAAAATAGAGTTTTTAGGGAGGAAATGTCCTCTAATTCGAATCGAATTCTGAAAAATTCTATCTATAGTGCATATTAATAAGCGGCTAACTTTGACGTCCTTTTTATAATTTTCCCAAAATATCACTAGGATAGAGAATATTTACTACTTTATACACAACTTCTCAGCTTGACACGTGTATTTGGAGCTCTCCTCTTCAAGCACGCAGCAAAGAGCAAAAACACACAAAGTTACAACTAATGAAGCTCCAACACCGTTTTCCTCCTAGAAATTATGGAGCACCTATGCGCTCCTAACAAGAAGCACCTAGGTGCTATTATTTATTTTATTATGTTGTTTGTGCATTTTTTATAACTAAATATTTATTTTAATATTTTTATTATTATTATTGATTTTCAGTAATAACAATAAAAATAAACAAACAACGTAATAAAATGAATAGGCGCTCCTTGTTAGGAGCGCATAGACGCTCCATATACGGATTGTTTTCCTCCCCCCAAGGTACACCCTTCTCTCTACAACTGATGTGTGGTTTCTGTTGGAAGCAAAGATTTGCTGTATATTTCACATCCCATGGGTTATTTCTTCTACTTCCCTATCTCTGCTTCCTTTTAACATGACTTCGTGCTAGGGGTTCGCTGAAATGACTCAAACAAATTTCTTTTGCATATCAAGTAATTAGTGCTTGTGAATTTAATGTTAGAGTCTACCTTATCTTTCTTTTGCTTGCTATCTTCTTTCTTTTGAATTGAATGGAACTCCAAATTTGATTTAACTCTTTCTTTTTGATAGAAATACTTTTGACCTACTACATATGTCATTTGGCAATAGAAGAGTTTTGGTTAATTCGACTTGACTGAAAACTTAGGCAAATTTCTGGAGCACTCTTCAGAAGCTTGGTTCATTTACTGTTGTTTTGCTATATGTGGAAGATCTTATCATCACTAGAGAGAGAGAGAGAGAGAGAGGGCATTATTGGCTCTTTATCTGTGAGCATGAACTCCAGGCTTTGAACAATTCTCCTGTTGCAAGCATTGGTGGAATTAGGAAAGGCAACCCAAACACAGTAGAGCATATTAGCATTTCCATCTGTGTAGTTTCAGGGTTCATGGTAAAGAATTCTTCTTGCAGATTACCCAAGAAGGAATCCATGATTAGAGCACCCGAAACCATTATAACACCAAGAACACTAAAATTTGGAGAAGTATTGGCATCTGCTAAGGTGAAAAGCTAGGATCAAGCCAACAACGAGAAGAACAACCGATAGATATCATGTGACGGGTACTTTCTTCTCGAGCCAGGAATGAAGGCACCCATGATCATAACAGGAAATACCTGTACTCCCAAAATCATCCATCTTTTAGCTATAAGAAAATAAGAAATAAAACAATTCCTCAAGTTTCATTCAGGAACACTTTCAGAGGTCCCCACCAATACCAAATTAGGTTGAACTATATTGGAGAGATTAATATCTAGGTACCTTAACTTTGAAACTTGTGAAATATAAAGGTACAAAATTAGAACATACGCTATCGAAGGTATTATACCTTTCTGGATTTGAACATGAGCTGAGCATGATAGTTGAGCCAAGCCAACGACCCTTTGGTCAATCCATGAGAACCTATGAGAACAACAGAGAGCTTGACATATGTTTTCCAGGGGTTCACCATTTGCTTGGTGGTGAAACCTTGTAAGTATATGAGAATCAAGTAAACAAAACCTTGTACGAATGTAAAATACCATCCACAGCTGAGAATTCAAGAACTAGTATCATAATCAACTTAAACCAGCAAAAGCTTAATATAAGAGAGGAGGGAGGGGGGATTCCAAACTGAATAAATAAGCACAAACCTAAACTAAAGACGATTATACACAAACTCCTGCAATAACAAATGACTGTCTCCAGACGATGGGGTCATCATTTAATCTGGATATTTTTCTTTGAACTCTGACGTACCAATAAATGTTAATTGTACAAGTTCACGACCACCTGCATCATAGAGATTCATGAAAAATTCAACTGGATGACTACTAATCCTAAGAATTGCCACGAAAGGCAATTAACATTTATTGGTACGTCAGCGTTCAAAGAAAAATATCCAGATTAAATGATGACCCCATCGTCTGGAGACTAGTCAGATTTGAAGAACTATAATCAGAACACTACATTATGCATACATGATGAAAGCCTGTACTCGAATGTGACAAGCACTCATGTGCAGAACTTATGTATGATTGTGGATCAAAGTTTTGAATGTACTCCGCAGCAGATAGTTTGAGAGCCTGCATGAGAGAGAACACGTAATGTCATGAAAACCAGCTGGGATAAAGAACAAGGAAGGAAAATGAAAGCATAAGGCCACCATGGACAAACATGGAGCAAAAATGGAACTACTTCAATGCAGACATAAATCTGCACTCCCCCCCCCCTGGCCGAAAAAGGGAGTTTTTGTGGGCCTCGTGGCCACCAAAACCCGAATTTCTTCCCTAAATTATCAATTAGAGAAGGTCATGCTATGAGCTCCGTAGTTGTCAATTACACCGCATAGACATAATAACATGGTAGCTAGAAGGAAGAACCACTAATCAATATATCTTAAAATCTGAAACCAAAGCACTTCTGAGTTCCTTAAGACCCAAAGGATGTCCAACCTTATAGACATGAAACGTAATGGACAAATGAAAGTCAGCACATAAGGAATGTAGTTAATTTCTTTTTCTTCTTTTTTTCAATAAAAGAAGACCATTATTGGAAAAGAAATGAGAAACGATACTAAAGAAAGCGGACGAGATATCTGCTAAAGCCTAAGAGGCCCACAAGAAAGTTAGAAGGAAAAAAAAAAACTGGCATCAACTAAAACGGAACAAAAAGCCTAAAACTAGCTAATAGCAGCTTGATGCAGAACAATTATTCACTAAGCCAGAACCCAAGAGGGTCATAAGAAAATGAAAAGAAAAAATTTGAAAAGAACTAAAATGGAACAAAAGCTCAAAACTAGCTAATAGCAGCTTGATGCAGGACAAGTGTTCACTAAGCCAAAACGCAAGGCCTTTTGGCCCGTTCATAAGTATCCTTGGTAGATTAGGATAATTATTATTATTATTTAGTTCCTTTATGATATAGGAAAGTCGTGTTATTCAGTAATTAGTTTTCCAATTCCATGTCGTACTAGTTTAATTATGTCTTAATCCTAGTATTTTTATGAGAATAGTTTAGGCCTATAAATAGAGTTGTAATGCTTCTCCTCCTCTCTCCTGTTCTCTTCTTCTATTTCTAAATTTCTAAACGCTTCCGCCATTACAGATTGCCAATCTCCAGCCGAATCTGACATACCGTGGAACCCCAACATTTTCTTTGTTAAAAGACGTAACAATTTGATTTCGAGTCTCCTCCTGAGCACTGACTAATCCGTGTTTGAACCAGGTAGTACAAGGGAAGCAAAATTCTCCCTACGAAGTTTTAATGCAGTTGCATTCCCTGGTAGAAACCTCTCATTAAGCTACAACACCACCAAACGGGCTGATCTACGCTCTCAATGGTAGGAGTATTGTCACTAAGGCTAGAAGACAGATGTACCCGACCCTTCTGCCAACTATGGCTGAGGGGGCAATTTCATGCCTCTCCAAGGCCGTAAAGCATTCCTGTGACTGAAGCATCTCAAAGTGGATCATGGATCCAGAGGTACCAAAAGACATGGTACTTTCACAAAAACACATGCCTTACAAGCTAGAGGCATCACATCTTCGTGATTAAAAACATATTCCAGCCTACATCCAGATAAAAGAAGTTTTAATAATCATGATCTAACAAGCTTTCTAAAGCATCGCGAACTTGAAGGAAATGAGCAGAACACACAAAAGATGAATTATTTTCAGTGGTAACCACTGCAGTACTTAGATAATCACAAAGCGAACCAACTTGAAAAACCATGTTCCCCTTTCGATAAAACCATCTTCATTTCAAAAAGAACCCAACAAGGCAAAGAGACGGGGGTGTCATCATCACGCTTAAAATCATAGTTTTGTAAGCACACAAGGCACTTAATTTTCATAAAACCTTTTTAAGATTACCTTGTAAGCTTAGTCAATGATCACAAGTCACAAGCAAGTAGCCACCCTCTGAACACCCAAATGCATTCAAACTGACTTCTGTCGAAACAGGAAGATAGTTGGAGTTAGACAGGCATTCCAATGAACACTAATTAGAAGTTAATACTCCCCCCATTTCATTTGAAGTGTCCATGATAGCAACATGAAATGAAATGGAGTAATAATTACAAGGAAAAAGGGGGCCAAATGACCAATGGTCTCACAAATAAGAGGATCGAATACACACATTTTGGTTCATATGTTTGCTACGACTAACTAGATGTAAAATGCTTGATACACATCAAAATCAACATTACTGCAAAGATTACATGTCACATCAAGTAAGAAATTATTTTTGTGAAGATTGAGGAAAATGTGACATTACTTGTAACTATGATTACACTGTCTTCCTAGGGCAGGGAAGATGTGGAAACAACTATAATTTATGAATGTGTGTATTCGACGTATATTCAACGTACCATCTCACTCTTAGTCAAAACCATTCTCTGCGTCATCGAGTGGAGAGATTTAACTTTACAGTTCCTTGAAGCTGGTCAACTGCAGCTCCAGCCTCATCTTTTGCATTCTAATGTAAATACCAAGGGATTATACTAATGATATGCAGCCAATGAACAGGATCTGAGTAGCCTAATATAGGGCACATAAATGGAAATATAGCAGCACAATTCACCTTAGCTTCTGAGCGGAGGGAAGCAAGTTCAAAGAAAATTTCAGAACTCACCTCTGAGCATTTGACGCTGTGAAAGAACGTGTGCTTCCTCCTGACCAAGTGAGCAATCTAATGAGAAAACATCTGCTGTGAAAGAGAAGTACAAAGGATTGAGGATGAGCAGAGCGAGAGAAATTAGTCGAATATCTAAGTGCCGAATGACCACCAATTTCTTCTTATCTTCAAATAGAACAACAACTGCTGCAAATTAGTAAAACCGAATAACATATTGAGAATTTACAACAACAAAAATTGAAAAAACACCTAAAACTTAAAGTACAGAGAGAGAGAGCGATTGAGAGAGTGCGCAGGAGGGGATGAGATTGTGACCCGATTGCAGAAGGCTTTGGAGAGAGAGAATCGTGGTAAATTGAAATAAAAAGAAAGCCCGAAAGCAGCCGTCGTGACGTTATTTAGATCGACGATTCCGGGTGGATAATGGGATCGTTTTGAATCACAGTCCGTGGGAAAGGGCGGGGTTATGGGGGAAGCCACGCAATTGGAAAAATGAGTATGAACAGACAACCCCGCCAAGCCCGTCCCAATCTTGCTCCATCGGCCAAGCGCCCCCCGCCGCCGCTCATTAATTCTCTGTTCAACAGTCGACAACCTTCTGAAGGGAGTGAGAAGGCTGAAGAAGAAGAGGGCTAAGTCAGCAAAGCTAGTCCGGAAGCTGTTCCAGATGATGAAATTGGTGCGATACTTGAAGATTTTGATCAGGAATGAAGAGGGAGAGGAGTTAATTCTTCCATTCTGGAGGAAGAGGAGAAGAAAGTCAACGCGTTCAAAGGGTGACCAAAAAGGCCACCCGAGCAACGGGAGGCTTGGCCAAGCGGGTTATTGATCTCAAAGTTACAGTTCTGAAGGCAAACTTTGTCGAGGTGGATAAAGCGCAGCAGCTCCGTCTCCTCGCTCGAGAAGGATTTGGAGGGAGAGTGGTGGTGAGTAACACTCTTCCTGCAGTTGAGAGTCTTAGGGACATTGGAGTTCTGCTGGGACTTGTTTTAAATGTTACCTGACCGCGTATACCTGGCCCTCATCTTCTTCAGCCTTCTCACTCCTTCAGAAGGTTGTTCAATGTTTAACAGGGAACTAATGAGCGGCGGTGGGGTGGGCGCTTGGCCGGAGCAAGATCGGACGGGCTTGGCGACGGGGACCGGGACGGAAAAGAGCGCGAGCCATTTCAGAGTGAGAGAGAGAAGGAGAAGTGTAATTTGAAAATTGAGCGAGGTTTTGAAAACCGAGCCATGATAATCATATATTTATAGATTGATTTGGATTTTCAGCGGTCCATATTTCACAATCCAAGGGTCCTGTTTTTCCCATTTTTTTACGATCCAACGGACAATTTTTTTTTGTTTGTGATCCTCGTCATATACAATAAGTCAATTTTATTGGCTCAGAGACATGTACACGGATTGATGTATTATCATACTTCATCCAAGGGTCCTGTTTCTCCCGTTTTCTCACGATCCAACGGCCAATTTTCTTTTGTTTGTGATCCTTGTCATATACAATAAGCAAGTTTTATTGGCTCAAGACATGTACACGGATTGGTCTATAATCACATTTCATCCTACGGTTATCCCCCAATTTCAATTTGTTTTCCGCTATTTTTAAAAGGATTAGCAAATTACCCGTGCCCAAGCCCAAAAAAAAATCAATGATTAAATTTATTATTAGTTTAATTTCATTTTGTCTCCAAACATAAAACTATTAATATGCAAACGTATAAAAGTTGATAAACTTGTAAAAATATTTACTAAAAATACAATATTCAAACATTTAAATAAAATTAAATATATTTTAAATGCAATATATTTGTTTTAAAAACATTATAATTCTCAAATTATTGGGAAAAAAAATATGTCATTAGAAGATTTTTTTACTATAAATGATATATATTAAATTTAAGAAACAAGAAAAAAAAGACAATTTGAAATAAACAAGAATAATAGTAGAAAAGACAAAAAAGAAAAAAGAAAAACAGAAGATCAAAAAAAATAAAGGGTGCATTTGGAAAGATGATTTTTTATGATTTTTTGCATTTTGTTATTTTATTTTTGCTTTTTTTTCTTTTACGTTTTTACAGTTCATATTTAATTTGGACGAAAGTGCCCCTTGGTAGCCTGTAATTTATTTTTACTTTGGCCACTCTCAGTGAAGAAAAGATAGGGTTCTACAAACAACAATCCCACTCCTCAAATCATATCACCACGTTTTTTCTTTTTCATTTCCCTATCAATGTCTACTCAAAACTCTAGCCACATCCAAGAATCCCACTCCTCAATTCATCATCCGTATAATTTTCTCCCTCTTTCCCTCTAATTCTCTCGTGGGGAAAAGAAAAAGAGTGGAGAAATGAAAACACCCCATCTGGGTTTGGGCTCATCTCTTCTGTGCTTAATTCTTCCTCCGTTCACCGTCATCGTCTCAGTACACTCCCAGGGAAGAATGACAAAAAGAGGGCTGATTTTTAAATTGGCATAATTACCCATTATGCCACTGACGTTTGACCCAGGTGCCAATGTTACCACTGACCTAATTTTTGTTTCAATTTGACTCTAAACTATTTTAATTTTTCCAATGTTGCCATTACACCCAATTTGATCCAATTTCATCTGCTGACTGGATAAAAAGAAGCTGATGTGGCATCTTTGGGAGGGTAAAATGGGTAATTCATCTACAAATGGGTAATTAAGCCATCAATCAACTATCTATCTATAAACCTCTTTCAATTGCAACATTCAGTTGCATAACCGCTCCAATTCAGTCTTCTCTCTCCTCTCTCTCTCTAAACTGCGAAATCAAGAAACCAATAATGTCTCCTACTGCTGCTCTACTCTTCCTCCTCATCTCCGTCATTACCGCCGCCGCACCACTCCTTACCATCCCACCATCTCCGTCGCCTAACCACCACCACCCGCTATTATCCAACATCACCACCATCTTCTCCACCCTAAACTTCCAAACCCTCTCCTCCATCGCCGCCACCTCCCTCCCCAACACCAACACCCCAACCACCATTTTCGCC
>JAOWAN010068101.1:0-11296 GCA_028566635.1 Lobelia cardinalis
CCCTCTCTTGTATATTGTCTCTATCCTCTTCCTCCCTCCAGGTGACAGGTGATCTAGCGAGGATGCTTGATTTTTGGATAGAGCTTCATCGTAGAGAGTATATGATGACTTGTAGTGGGTTGTATTATGTAGTCCTTCCTAACCTCTATGTATGTAACCTGGTGGGAGCATGGACATGACGTGTATAGTTTTATGGTTGGTTAGCTTATGACCTGACTTGATTGTAGCGTGTTATAGGGGGTGACTCTGATGCTCACCTTCGGAGTTGTATATATATGTGCATGTTGGTATGTGTATGTGCCATGTGATGTGTAGTCTTGATATGGTCTAAGGTCTTGATGTCATCTCATCGTGCGTCATTCCCCGGGGAGCGTGACGCCACAGGCCTCGGGGCGTGACATGAATGATCTACAAAAACCTAAAAAAACACCCTTAAATGCTTCCCTTTATGTAAAGCTGCTTTCCATACTAAAAATTTCTGAACTATGGATAATTTTTCTATACGTTATTGCTCTTAAAGAATAATATATACAAAATACCTATAAAATAAGGTTCAACAAATAGGGATAAAATATAGCATAAGACAAATATAACGGTAGTCACAAATGGATGGGCGTTTTCTGAAATTGATTTTTTGATTTTTGTAATAATTAAAGTAAAAAAAAGTTAGAAAAATAGATGGAAAAACTGTGAGACTAATAGGCAAAACACTTATTTTAGTTTCTGATCTATTGATTTTTTGTATTAGTAGTCTCTACTTATTTTTTTGCCTTGATTGTAAACCTGACCTATAAAACGTAACTCAATTTTGTCCCTAAGTTAAAATTGAACAAATTAAACACATACATGGCAATTTATTTCCTACGTAGCGCTTAATTGGCGCTGACGTGGTGCAGAATTTGGGGAGAAAATAGAAAAATAATATTTTTACCCTTTATGCTTATTTAAAAAAAAATTTAATCCAGCAACCCAAAAAATTCATCACCATATTGACAGCACTGTCGTGGGTGCTCAAAAAAGAATATAATTAATCTACTCACTACTAGAACTACAATGAACTAGTTTAATGCAGATAATAGTAAATATGATGTCGATCAACTGAGGACTTGGATTAAGTGAATTCGCCAGAATAGTAATGAATTCAGAATAACTAATATATTGAGTTCGGTGTAAAACAGCAGTTGCTAGAGATCTAAGTTCATGGAGTCCACCATTAATTATCATTCATGTTATCAATTTGCGATGTTACCAATTCATATTCTCGCAGTTGTCTGTTTAACAGTGATGCACTTGATCTTTCTGGGAAGGTACAACATCGGTGTTCTCCGATTTCTCTAAACACTGAAGGTCACATTAATAGAAGACGCACGGAAAACCCTTTAAGCACAAAGAACTAAGACAACCCTAATGCATGTTACACGCTGTACCGCACTATAACAATTGTTACTCCTTCGTTGATCGAGCTTGTGTGGTGTTTCCGATCACAGGACTCACACACAACTCTTAACATATATCATTAACATGCATTGGCCACTACAAGCTAACTGTATAAGACAATCAATCCAATCAAGAAGAGTGACAAGAATAGTAATTGAATAGGAAGAACTATCTCATAAACATGAACAATAATTAAGGTTTACCTCCACTCCCTTAAAAGATGAATTAGTTCCTCATAATCTCCTTGAATACAAAAGCTATACGAAAATACGTTATTTCTCCCTAGTAATGTTATGACCTAAAACCTGCTGGAACAGTCCCTTTTATAGGACTGTCTAATAACTCTACTAAAAACCCAGTAAAACCCTAATTACACATAAAAGCCCGAAGCCCCGTACATAAGTGGCACGGGCGTGCCAAGCTAGGGCACAGTCGTGACCTGTAACCTGTCTAAAAATCTCGTACGAATCTTCCGTCTTTTCCTTTTTCAGCCCTTGTGCTTCCAATTTTCGACCTTTTTGGCTCATTTTTGCACCATTTCTCATATTTTCTCTTCCTTGGCTTGGAATTCCTGAAATTCATCAAAACTAACCATTTCAAGCATAAAATCTCATAAAATCATACCAAAATAGTCATAGAAATAGCACTAAATAGTGTCTATTTGAGTGGTAACAACACTCCCAGACTTAGCCTTTTAGCCGTCTCGGTCAAAACAAAACATAAAATAAAAGAAATGAAGAAATGAAGAAGAAGAAGATCTATGGCTCAATTGTTTCATGGGAAGGGATCAAACATGAGACCTTACATATTGTAAAATGTTGCTCTACCACTGAGCCACCCCTTAGTTCCTTCATACATTCTCTCACTCACACACATTCTTCACATATTTTCTCTGACCCACACATAACAACACACTCACACACTTTACACATTCTCTTTCATTCATAACACACATTTTTTCATTTGCACTTTTTCACTAAAGTTAATAATTTTTGCAGTACGTATTTTATGGCCGAGTAAAAAAAGTATAAAATCTAACCAACTAACCCAAATCGATGAAATCGGTCGAAAAAAATTGAATTAATGTTTGGTTTGGTTTAAACTTCTAATTCTATGAAAATCAAGAATATTTGGATTGTTTTCGATTTAGCTGTGATATTACACTTTTGAAATCAAAGCGAACAGAGGTTATATTAGTACTGTATATTTAATTTTTATGTACTTAGTTAATTATGTATATTTATATTATTAATGCATTTATATTTTATAATATTAAGTATTACATTTACATGCAATATTCATGTTCACTTTAATTTTATAAATTGAATCATAAATTTCTCTTTTTAGTGATTGAAAAAATCTTTACTCTATGTATGTGTTCTGTTACCTATTGAAATTTAAAGATTGCACACTTTATTTTTTTGAAAACGGAAAGTTCATTCAAAATCAAACCGAAAAATACAAAATCGAAGAATCTGTTTTCCATGTTCTTGGTTGATTTCGAGTTACCTTTGATTTTGATAAAAAATAATCAAAAGAGATCCAAACCAAATCATGACCATCCCTATCTTATTTTGGAATAAAAATATTTTTTATTTTTTAAAAAATAGTATATTATTTGAAATATATGATCAATTATTATTTACTGATTCGTGCCCTCATTTTTTAATAGGTTTAACTAATATCTCCGCTAGTTGTAGCAGGTTAGCAATGTTCCCATTTTTATTTTTTTAAAATGCCCAAAATTTTAATTTTTAATATTTATTTAGAGGTGTAAAAATGTCAAAACCGTGTATAAAAAAATGTGCTTATATTTAATCATGTGAAAAGTACATATGCAATGATTGAAATATTGATTAATGCAATGATTGAGATGATAATTAATTATCAAGCACATTTTTCTATACATAATTTTGACATTTTTACCCCTCCAAATAAATGTTAAAAATTAAAACAGATGACATTTTGAGAAAATAAAAATGGGGATATTGCTAACTAGTGGGGATATTAGTTAATCCCTTTTTAAATATATTTTATTTATATTACAAATAATTTCACCCTCGTGTCCTCAAAAGTTCTATAGTAGTGGGAGTATATAATAATGCTATGTCTATCACGATAATGAACAAGATAATTCTGAGTGGTGATTCAATAGCACAGCTGAAAATTGAACAACATAATTCTGATTGTTGATCTAATGGCACATCTGAAAATTTAAAATATGTAAGGCTTTGATTTCTTTTCACGTCTCCTTACGACCAAAAGAAAAGTAAAAAAACAATGAACATACAATATTTCGGACAACTATCCCAAAATGCATTGGAGGAGCACTTTAATTTGTAAAAATAGTTTGACAGAACGTCTCAAAATGCAAAATTTGGAGGAGCACTTTAATTTGTAAATATAGTTGACATACGTGGAAATGTTAGTGACCGATGAAGCTCAAAGAAAGGGCTCGAAAATAAACACCAATTTCTTGAACGGAAGCAAATATAATGAGATAGAATTCAAGCGAGAACCTAATTTTATAGGAGTTAAAACAAGCAATCATTATTGTCGAATATTATGGTTTTTTATATCTAAGGGATGGCTCAAACTAGGCCATAACATTTCTCATGGTCTCTCAGCCAAGTCTATCGTCTTCCAAGAATTGAAGCACTTTCGGGGGAGGGTCTTTATACCATCGCTGTCCTTCCACTGCGTCCACGGAGATTTTTGCCAATTTATCAGCCACCTCATTCGCCTCCCAAGAATGTTAACGAGCTTAACCTGACATTCCCCTTTTAACATGTTCCTAATGAGCTCTATCAAATCCTCATGAATTGTATAACGAGAGTACCCCTCCTGCACTCTAGAAAATACATCCAAGCTATCTGTTTGGACTAAAATTCGACGCCAACCCCTACTCCAAGCCTCCTGCAGACCATACAGCACGCCCAGAAGTTCAGCACGGAGCACACCTTTGTCTGCAAACCTCTTTCCCATACCCCCAAGCAAATTCCCCTGATAATCTCTAAAAACCACGCCACACGCGGCCCACTGCCCACCCCTTCTGGAAGAACCATCAGAGTTCAAACATATCCACCCCTGTCGTTGTGGTTGCCAACTCACACCCATGATCTGCCAAGCTTCGGTTATACCGTAACTACCATGCAATTCATTCAAAACCTCCGTACATCCTCTAACCGCCGTCGTGCCAATTACGAAACGCTGCTGCAAACTCACATTCTGATTGCTAAATACAAACCATTTCGCCACCTCCATAACCAGTAGCAAACAAGGCCGAATGTCGTATCTGCCTCCAGACCGCAACTTAGCTTGAAACGACCCCTAAGATTCGCCAGTAGCCACGGTTCAAAATCAGCCTGAAAAAAGGTTATGTGATCCGCCTTATCCACTAATGGGAACCACATCTCTCTCGCCACAATGCAGTCCCTTAGAACATGAATAATTGACTCCGGCTCTTGCCGGAAAACGGGACAAAGATCATCGCTAGTCACATGCCGCCTAACCCTCTCACTATTTGTTAACAGCCGGTTCAGGAAACACATCCACACGAATGTCTGAATCCTTTGAAGTGCTTTCCATCGCCAAACTGTGTTCCATCGAGCCTTGGTACTTGAATGCCCAGCCGTGATCAAAGCTTTATAAGTCGATTTGGAAGAGAACTGACCATCCTCAGATAATTTCCAAACCATTTTGTCCTGGGCCCGACCTCTATCATCTTGGAATAGCGCTACCAGCTCACTACATACCGAAGCCGACAGTAAATTCGCAATCCGATCCAACATGAGCCTACCTTTCGCCGACAGAAGCTCCGCCACAGTCCTGTTAACCATATCTAGCAGCGGCTGATCGCGAGCCTAAGAGTCTTGCCAAAACTTCACACAACCCCATCACCAACAACCCACCTTGAGTTGTGACGAATGAAGTCCCAGTTCTGCCCCATTGCTCTCCAAATAAACGAGCCATGAGAACCATTCTCCGGTACAGCTCTACCACACAAATACTTGCCACGCAATACATGCCCCACAGGGAATTTGGCTCGCTGAGAAAGCGCCAACATAGCTTAGCCACACACACTTTGTTGGCCAATCGAAGAGAACGAAATCCTAACCCTCCATCTTCCTTCGGCCTACAAATCTTCTCCAATTTGATCAAATGAACCTTTCTACTTCCCTCATCATCCCCCCCCCATAGAAAGTTCCGACAATGCCTCTCAATATTATCACAAATCCAGCGGGGAAGAACCATGGACTGAATAATATAACCCGGAATAGCTAACAACACTGATTGAACCAAGGTAGTACGACCAGCCAACGATAGAGATTTTGCCTTCCACCTACTGAGCCTGGCTTTAACATTCTCTTCAACTTGGGTAAAATATTGCCTTCTCACCCTGCCGTGTATGATAGGCGTCCCCAAATATCTACCTAGGTCCTCTGTATACTTGAACCCAGTGGGAACTTTGATATCTTCCTATACAGATTTCTCAACATTCTTTGAAGTGCAAAAGGCTGTTTTAGATATACTCACCTTTTGCCCAGAAGACTGGCAAAACGAATTCACGGTTTCCATCACAACCTGAGCCTGATTAACCGATGCTTCCGCAAACAGGATAAGATCATCGGCGAAGAATAAATGCGAAAGAGATGAACATAGTATGCATGTCTTTTTCTTCATTTTTCTTTTCTTTTAAATGATTATAGTATGCATCCTAGTCAAACTCTTTTTCTTCATTTCTAGGTCCTTATTTGCTTATAATATACTTCCGCAAACTCTTTTTATTCATCTTTCTTTTCTTCTAAATGATCATTAAAGGACCTAGAAATGAAGAAATGCATGTGTTTCATGAACTCCATAAAAGTTCACTCCTTCATTGGAGTCCTAAAGAGATGAACACACTAAGAGTCAATCCTAATCTAGTGATAATGGTCATTTCATTTAAAGACAAAGTACATACATTTCTTTGTAAATACAAATCTTCCTCCACTCAAAAGCTTTCAAAATATCCTACAAATGATAGTATTGTTTCCAAAGTCCTTCAATGACTTGGACAATGATGCTTGAAGGATGACAAACAAGGAGTCTTACTCCTAAGTTCTTTTTGCATAAATACATAAACATTTCTTTATTTACATAACTAAAATTTAAATTCTTCCTAACTTGCATAATTAAAATATGCACCTCTTTCCTTTCAAATACATGACTAAAAATGTATTTTTTTTATGTAAATAACCTCTTTTTTTCTTTTCACATGAACAAAATGTACATTCTTTTTCTTCTTGCATGATTAAAGTAAAGTACATAATGATGAGACCATGCTCACCTCTTCTTTACATCCTTCTTGAATTATACGTAAAGCAACCAACCAATCAATTGACCGACCAATAGGAGACACGCATGATAAAACATTATTAAGGGACCGAAAGGGCGAATTGGGTGCCTAATTCATTTCCGATTCGTAACCTAGCCCCCGGACCTACAATCTCTTACATTTAAAAGACTTGTACTTCCGAAGTCTTAAATATAAACGGATGTGGCGACTCTCAATTTTTCATATAAGTTGAGTAGTCACTAATGAGAAACCTGCACTTGTACCAAAGTTCTCATCGCACACGCAAATCGGCACATATTGCCACCCATGGAAAACAACCAAAAATTTTCCTAAGAATCGCAAAGGAAAAACCTGATTTTAAATCCTTGGGGCGCGAGAACGGGGGGGGGGGGCTTCTCACAGTTGTATTACTTTTTGGCCTAAAAAAGGCCAAAATACCAGAACAGTTCACATGGGTCGGGTCGGCTCCATTCAGGCCGGACCGGCCCAGTTAAGCTGTTTCTGGAATTTTGTCCTTTTTCAAAAGGGTAAAACTCATACTACCTCCCAAGGGTATTTTGGATATTTTGGACCTCCAGAAAGGCTGAACTCTCCACTCCAACTATAAATAACCCATCATTTACACCATTCAACAACCTTGGCTCTCCCTCATACACTTAGCATTTACTCCCTTTAAACCTTTGAATCTCTTGATCCCCTTAAAAATCCATTGCAAAAATCTTTATTTACTTTCTTAAAAGCTCTAAACACCCTTTGCTCTCTTGCTAAATCCATTTGATCAAAAACATTCACTAACCACCCAAATCATCATCCATTAAAGATCATCCTCAAGAACTTAAGAGTTCTTAACGACACACAAAACACAACATCATCAAGAGTATTAAGAGTTAGAAGGCACTAAAGATAGTTCATTAAGTTGAGCTTCTTTATTTTCTTCTTTCATCTTTAACTCCAACTATCCAGACAAGGAGAGTTCATCCTTCATAATCATCTTGTTCAAACCCATTGGGAGTAGATGAATTTACTTCTTACATTTAATCTCGTAAAGGTTCATCTATTCTTCTTAACCTTCATGTAAATTACTTGAATCTCCAGTTGGTAATAAAACCAAGTGAAAAATATGTATACATTTTTCATATGATATGCACTTGTTTCTTGGAGCTAAGTCTCTCTTCATTACTTGCTCATCTTTATTGCTTATATATATATATATATTATATTATAGCACATAATGTGCAGTCCTCCAAGTTTGAGATTACAAATCTCATTACTTGTGAGTTGATAGTACTCTAAGTTTGGAATTACGACTCTCATTACTTGTGAGTTGATTTATGTTTTTCAATTATATATATAGCACATAATGTGTAGTCCTCCAAAGTGTGAATTACAAATCTCACACTTTGTTAGTTGATAATTTCTTTACAATGCTTTCATATATGTATATATTATATATAATATGCACATAATGTGTAGTCCTTAAGAAGTGAGATTACAAATGTCACTTCTTGAATTGATTTATAAATATTTTTACATATATGTATATTTATGTACATTATACAAATGGATCTTCAAAGTGTGGGTTTAAAATTCCATCCTTGAATTAAATACAAGTCTTTTAATTTCTTGTACATATAAATTGTGATTCTCAAATCAAGTGTGAAATTAATTTTCCATTTTTGGGTTAAAATTAAATCTTCTTTCTTCATCATTTTCTTTTAAATGATCATTAAAGGATCTAGAGATGAATGAATGCATATGTTCACGAATCTCACAAAGGTTCACTCCTTTTCTTGGAGTCTTTAAAAATGAATGCACTAAGAGTCATTCCTAATCTAATGATAGTGGTCATTCTTTAAAGTACATATATTCATACAAATACTACATTTTCAAGCATTCTCGTGCTTCTAAAATATCCACTAAATGATAGCGTTATTTTCAAAGTACTTTCATGACTTGGATAATAATGCTTGAAGGATGACAAATAAAAGGAGTATTACTCCCAAGCTTTCTTAAAAAAGCACAAATACATTTTTTCACTTGCATAACTAAAGTGTAAGTATTACTTTCCTGAAAGTGTAAATATTACTTTACATAACAAAATGTGAACATTTTATCTTCAAATACATGATTAAAATGTATTTTCTTCTCTTTACATGATTTAAAAGATAGATATCTTTTCTTTTCAAATCACGTGACTAAAATGTGCATTCTTTTTCTTGCATGATTAAAATCTAAATAAATGATGATGAGACCATACTCACCCTTTTTGCATCCTTCTTGAATCTCATGTAAGCAACCAATAAATCAATTGACCGACATATAGGAAACATGTATGTTAGAACATTATTAAGAGACCGAAAGGGCGAATTGGGTGCCTAACCCCTTCTCGATTCGTAACCTAACCCCCGAACCTACAATCTCTACACATTAAAAAGGCTTGTGCTTCCGAAGCCTTAAACATAAAACGGAGGTAGCGATTCTCAATTTTTCAAACAAGTTGAGTGGTCACTAAAGAGAAACTCGAGTTGTACCAAAGTTCTCATCGCACCACGCTTGAATAAGGCGTCGAGAACGGGGGTTCTCACAATATCATATGATGATGACTGTGTGCCAAGTACCGGTGATGTTTGCTTTAGTCCTCATGTGTTGTTGTCTTTGATCCCCAATCTCAAAAATTTGTCGTATGGTTATTCTGCCGGCCATACGGCCATGTTCATGTTACTCTTTGCTACTTATCGTCTTGCACCCGTTCCAGAAAATAGAGCCATTTCTCTTGCTAATAAACATGTTGCAAAGCTATGAAGAATAGAGCCGCTCCGGGGAATTTTTTTTACCATGTGTTGGAAGTATGCATCACTAGAATTTGAACACAGGTGATTTAAACTTTGGATTTATATGCACATGAATTCTAGGCTTCAGATTTAATAGGTTCCCAAACCCTAGAAGCACAATCTTCAACATCCATGTAACAAATTCCTATGACGAAGGTGATCAATGGAAACGGCAGCAGAGTTGCGTTATTACAAAATCCACTGTTTTAACCACAATTTCACATCGTGTAACAACTTCATCTCCCTAACGGTACGCCAATCACCTCGTCTACACCGCACCCGCCAGCATAATCACATATGTCAAAAATTGTACGGTCACATGGCCGATGTGCATAGTTAGTTGGTGAAACTAAGGGCACCAGCATCAACTGTTGTGGTGAATGTGGGGTGAGGGGGTGTGGTGTTGCATTAGCAGGTGCGGTGAGGGTGGGGTGAAGATGGGGAGCGGGTTCCACTGAAGGGGTGGGGGGGGGAAGGGGGGATGGTGGAGTGATAAGGTGGAGTAATGGTATACCAATCAAATTTGTGACATTTGTCACATCGTTAATTTATTTTATTTTTATTTATAAATTTATCTACTTTATATTATATATGTCAAAGTTTTTTTTATCATTTCTTTTAATTAATAAGTTATAAAATTAATATAAAAATTAATATTATTTAAAGTTTTTAATTAATTTTAACTATATTGAGTAACACATAATTATAATTTAATTTATAATTAATATTTTAATATTTTATTAATAGATGTTTTTTAATTAAATTTAATATTTTATTTTAATAATTAATACTAATAATATGAATTTAAAATAAATAAATAATAATAAGATTAAACTAGTACGACTTCTAATGCAGATATGAAGGTGGAGTAGTGGTGTAGTTGCATAAAATAATATAAAAGCTGATGTGACGGAGAGAAAAATGAAGGTGGGATAAAATTAGGAGGGGAGCTGATGCTGGTGCCCTAATGGTTAGGGAAAAATAGTTGTTTTAGATCTCGAGTGTTGTTTGGTGGTAGGGAACCAAAGTCATTAGTCTCGGATTCCTTGAGCATGACCACCAGCTAGGTCTTATAGTGAGTGTTTAGGCATTTCTTGTTAGCAGTGCTCATTTTCTTAAAATATTTACATAAATATTATAAATTATGTACATAATATGAATATAAATGCATATAAATTATATAATTATAATATTCATAATTATTGTTTACATTTTATATTCATATTATGTGCATAATTTATAGTTCTTATGTACATTTGTAAAGAAAATTGGCACTCCTTGTTAGACGATCGATATAACTTGCGACCATCAGCTAGCGCCGCCATACAGAGCCCCACTGGCAACAGTCCAACAGTATCTCGACACTTCTCATAGCGCTTGATCCACCATCTCACATATGAAAAAAAAAACATAAACTTAAGTTAAAAAAAATAGCCAGTGAAAAAAAATATGATAGTCAAAATACTAGGCGATTATTTATATATGAGATTTTACAAAATATTTCAAAGTAGGTAAAAGATTTAAAAGAACAGTATCTCGACACTTCTCATAGCGCTTGATCCACCATCTCACATATGAAAAAAAAAACATAAAATTAAAAAAAATAGCCAGTGAAAAAAATATGATAGTCAAAATACTAGGCGATTATTTATATATGAGATTTTACAAAATATTTCAAAGTAGGTAAAAG
>JAOWAN010068167.1:0-11591 GCA_028566635.1 Lobelia cardinalis
TCGCAAGCATGTCAGACAAAGGTCCCTACCATGTGAATCCTCCGAATGTGTAGCTGTTCTCCCAGGAGACTTGATACATTCTCAACCCCCGTGAATTTGCAGATCTGTTTAAGGGGTGAGCTAGAACCTATCCTCTGAAAATTTGAAATTCGGTAGTAGTACTATGCGATTGCTGAAGCTAGTGATCGATTCTTGTGAATCGATATGTTCCTCCCTCTCTCTCTCTCTCTCTCTCTCTCTCTCTCTCTCTCTCCTCGCCGATGTCTTTCTCTTCTCGCCGGAGATCGGGTAAGCAATGGCCGGTGTTCTTGTTCTGTGAATCGATCTGGGTTTGTTGGTTTTCATTTTCTGGTGTTTGACTGGTGGTGGTGTTGGTGGTTGATGGATAGGTGATGGTTTGATAGTGATGGTGGTGGTGGTGGTGGTAGTTGTTTTTCATGGATGATGGATGTAGGTGATGGTTTGATAGTGATGGTGGTGGTGGTTGGTTGTTTTTGTTTTTGTTTGACTGGTTGGTTGATGGATGATGGTGGTGGTGGTGGTGGTTGATGGATGATAGTGATGGTGGTGGTGGTTGATGGATGATGGATGATGGTGGTTGGTTGGTTGATGGTTGTTTGATGGATGGTGGTGGTGGTTAATCGATCTGGTGTTTTTTTTTTTTGTTTTTTTTTTTTTGTTTAAAGGTTTAAAATACAGAAATCTTATAGTTACCTTTTTGCCCTCATTCACATGGTCACGTGCAAGGCACATGACACTTAACAGCCAAATTGACGGTCAATTGACGGTAGGAACCAAAATCGTTTGTTTTTTTCAAACTTGGACCAAAATTGGCCAAGTCCAAAGTAGAGGGACTATATGCAAAAATCGCAAAGTTTGAGGGACCATTTATGAAGTTGTCCCTAAATCTTTTTTCCTTGTCATTTGACAACTTTCTCATGTGTAAAGGATCCGAAAAAGACTCCATTCTTTCTTATGGAGCTTTGATTATTTCTTTGCAAATACTCTTTTCTTATTTTTTTTTAATTTAAAACATAATTTTAATAATATTTCGTGCATAGCACGGGATGAAATCTAGTGGTATTACATATATACAACAGCTAAACTTACCTATATAGAAAGTCATATCTTATGTATCTAGAGTATATTACAAAGATACACTTGCTTCAAATAAGCCTAAGTACAAATACTAGAGTTAGCTCTTGAGATCCAATAACTAACTGATCACTGTAGCAGTTTTCATACTTCATATATACTTGATTCCAACCAATGATCAAATAGCTTCTTCCAATAGATTCTCACAAGAAGAAATTCATCAAAGATACACATCTTGGATTGAGTGACTCAACAACAACACATGTCTCAACCGCAGTCACTGCAGCAACATACATTAATTGAGTAGTTAATTTATTACCCAAAGACAGAAAATTCGAAGATTAAATTGAAGATCAAGAGACAAGAATGACACGTATAACAAGACAAAAAGATAAGATACATTATCTGATTGATCCACAGTAAAAAGTGCATGTCACATAGATCGGCCAAAGGAGATTACTTTTGAAGAAACTAGTTAAGAAGGGAGAATATGGAATTTTTGACTCCAACAGCTCTATTTTCGAAGGTCTATAAATATCCACTCATTGAAAAATTTATCAAGTATTAATGAGGACAAACAAATACAACATCCAAGTCTTACATTTCATATTTTCAGCCATAGTTCTCAACCTTCATAGTTACTCACTGTTACTCAAGACTAGCTTAGCTTAGTTAGAAGCAAATTCAAGAAGCATTTTTGTAAACATTTCTAGTGATTTTCCTTTATTTTGAATATTGTAAGAAGCACAGTTTGGTGTACAAACTTTTGAGTGAAAAGAGTTTTCATTTGTAATTGAAATTAAAAAAAAAAAAAAATAATAGTGGATTTATAAACATTGTGTGTCAAAGGCAAACAAGGTGTATACTCGTACTTGCTTGAAACCACCTAAAAATATCTTGCGTTAAATTTCTCTTACTGAGACTCTCACCTTATAGTATTTATTATTAACTGCTTGTGTTCATATTAATACTTCTCATTTCTGCTTCTCCATATAAAATTGACATTGTCAAGTGTTCTTAGCTAGGCTAATCCTACTTAATTCTTCCTTTGCACGAACAGTACTAATATTAGCTTAATATATATATATTCCTAGTTAATAATGTAACTAGAAATTGTTAAGAAGTATTAACTACCTTAACTCAATATTGTGTATTAATTATAAAGAGGATCTTTCAGGATGAATTATAAATTTTATTTTCAGATCATTTATTTTTATCATTAGAATTATGCAAATGCATGCCATATGAGGAGGAAATCAAATTTGCAGTTGACAGCCTATGAGTGCTCCAGAGTGGATGGATTTACTGGATATTTTTATCAAGGATGCTGGGATATTAAGCAGGAGGTTGTTGGTGTTGTTCACAATTTTTTTTGAATTAGGCAGTGAGCTCCATAAAGTTTCACTTCTACATTTATAATTCTGATCCCTAAAAAGAAGAACCCTGCATCCTTGAGTGATTACAGACCTATTAGCTTGTGCACTTTCACGTCTAAAATCATCTCTAAAATCATTGCTATTAGATTGGGAAACATTTTGCCTTGTGTCATATCTGGTGAGCAGACATGGTTTGTTAAAGGCAGAGCAATACAGGAGAACATCTGTTTGGCTCAGGATATGATCTCTTTTTTGGATAAGAAAAAAATAGGTGGTAATGTCATGATCAAACTCGATATGTCCAAAGCATATGATAGGCTTGAATGAGATTTTTTTGTTGAGAGCTACGGAGGCAAAGAGTTTTGATGCTAGAGTTTGTGATCTTATTCTGAGAACAGTCAACAATGTGCATTATTCTGTTAAGATTAATGGAGTTCAACATGATTTTTTTCAAGTCATCTAGAGGGGTCTGGCAAGGGGATCCTTTAGCCCCTCTCCTACTTTTATAGCTGCGAATGTTCTATCCGATAATCTGAATAAAGCAATATAGAATGGGAAGATCGGAAGATATGTTTGCGGCAGTGGGGATTTAGGATTCTCGCATCTATTGTATGCTGATACTGTCTCATTTTTTGTAATGGTTCTAAAGCTTCATTGATGAATCTGCAGTGTCTTCTTCACAGCCATGAATCCTCTTTAGGTCAGTTAGTCAATACTCAAAAATGTGGTTTTGTGTTCTCGAAAAAATGCCCAGCTAGGAGATGTAGTTTGATAAGCAGATTAACAAGCTTCTCACAGCAACAATTACCTATTACTTATCTTGGTGTTAGTTTATTCAAAGGCCGAGCCAAAATTTCCTATTTTGCTAAGCTTATTGAGAAGATTTCTAGTAAGGTGGCATGATGGAAGGGTAAATTCTTTACTTTTGCAGGGAGATTATGTCTTACTAAATCGGTATTGGGCAGCATTTCCATTTATACAATGGCTAGCTTAAAGGTCCCTAAGACAGTGGTTAGAAGAATTAGCTAATTTCTTATGGAGCTCAAATGGAGAAACAAGGTGCAAATGGGTTGCCTGGAATAAGATTTGCACCATTGTTAAAGCCAGAGGTCTGGGAATCAGATCAATAAGCCAATTCATGGAGGTATTGCATGCTAAATTGGCTTGGTCTGCTATGAGAGGTAATTCAATTTGGGCAAAATGGATGAGACATAAATACTTAAAAGAATGGTAAATTTTTGATGCTGCATAATTCTTCTCATATGTGGAGGGCAGTCTTTCATCATACTGCCATCTTAATGAATATGTCTAGATGGTTGGTTGATGATGGTTCCACGATTTCCTTTTGGAATGATAACTGGTGTGGTGCGGTTTTATCAGGACCATTATCGATGGATATTAATTTGACTGTCAAGGATGGTTTGGAAGATGCGGAAGTTCTGAACCTGCTACCCCCCCCCCCCCATCAGAGAGCTATGGTTTACTGCGGTCTGTCCTTCAGAGGTGTTTAATGATTCTTTGATTGATATTCATTCCAGCAGTGGGAGCTTTTCTAGTTTTGCCCATTTCAAAGCCGTCACTCCCCATAGTTTGAATGTTAATTGGGCTAAGAAGGTTTGGAAAAAGTGGATCCCTATATATGAAGATTTCAACTTTTGTTTAGAAGGTGTTGAATGCTACAATTCCGGTGGATGATCTTGTTCAAGGGAAAGCAGTTCAATTGGTCTCAATGTGTGTTTGTTGTAGGCAGTCTCAAAATAAATAATGAATCCTTAGTACATCTCTTTGTTTACTGTGAATGGGCTGTTGAGATCTGGAAGCATTTTCCAGTTGCCTTAAACATGGTTTCTCAGTTTCAATCGTTGGCTCATCTAATGGACATTTGGTTAGGCAGTTCGTCTCAGGTTCATCTCAAAGTTGGGGCTGTCAAATTAAATTGGAACTTTGGTTGTTCATCTTTGAAAATCAGGAAGGCTAGGTGCAAAGTCATATGCGAAGATATTTAGTTTCTGCAGTAACCATTATTCGACTCATTTCTTCTGCTCTGCAGGAGATTATGTTCTCATACTCTCCAGAGGTTCACTTATCCAGAGTCGAGAGAATCAGTTTGGATTTGCTTCAGATTCCTGTTAAAGCAGTACAGAAGAGAAAAGGGCAATGGATGAGATGGTATTTTAAGCAAAGGGCTTCTTATCAATGTTAAGTACTGACGGTTCAAGTAGGCATGGCATAGCAACTGGAGGAGGGATTATTCGAGACAGTGCGGGTAATATGATAGGTGCTTGTGCTAAAAGATATGGTCCAGGTAGTAGCATGGTTGCTGAGATTCAGGCTTTGAGGGATGGTCTTTTGTTGGTACATCAGTTGAATATTGATTCTGTTTATGTGCTGTGGAGTTCTTATGTGGTAATCAGCAGGGTTCTTGCTAATGTACTTATCTTCCTAGGCCATGCAAATTGCTGCTAGGTGATTCCCAAATTGGTCACTGCTTCAGAAAATGCAATCAGGTGGCTGATTAGATTAGCTGATTTTGTTTGCTTCACCAATCATGATCACTTCTTTTGGAATTCAAGACAGCTTCCTAGGGAGGCTAGGCAAGCTTTATCCCAAGATCAACATAGTTTTTATGCTTTCAGAAAATAGTTTCGAGACTTCCTTAGGCCCTTTGGCTTTCTTTGCATTTTTTTGTATTTCGCTTGTAGCGATCGGACTATATCTAGTGAGTCACTGGATATTCCCCATTCTTATACATTTTTTCAATCATTAATAAAATCTCATCCTCTAGAAAACTCTAGAGAGGTTGATTATCCAATATATATATGCTGTTACAGTATTTTTTTAGGTATAAAATAAATTTAACTAGCTAGTGCTATTATTTTATTTTCATATATTGTCATTTTCTTATCACTAACATTAAATTTTTGGTGTCATTTCAAATATGAGTGACACTATAATTTGATAAGGCTGCTTTTTGTTTTAATGTCACTGTGTAAATGTCTTTAAATTGAATTTATAATATCTTTTTTTCTTAAATGATACTAAAAACTATGCTATAACATCATTCTCTAATCAAGTGATACTATAACTTCAATTAAGCTGCATATTGTTTTAATGTTGATGTGTAATTTGTAAATGCTACTAACTTGAATTTGTATTGACTTTTTCATAAATAACACTGTAAATTATGTTATTATATCATGTTCTTATTAAATGACATTAAATATATGTATATAATCTCATGCCACAGTCATCAAATGTCATAAATAACACTAAAATGTATGTTGGATTTTATTTATGGGCATAATGCCTCTAGTTTAGTGATACTGAAATGTTATTTTTCTTGTAGTGAGTTATATTATACAGGCGGTTTGGATGGATTCAAATCATTTATCTCATTTTACGTAATATTCTATATAACGCAATTTACATATTTGTGAGATCCGATAATAATGAAACTTATTCTGTTATGTGAGTAGTGATATGTAAAGCGATACACAAAGTGAGACAAATGATTTTGTTCCGAATCAACTTTTTACTCAATCATCGAAGCATTTCACTTTCCAATTCCATCTTTTCACATTAACTTTTCTAGATCATTCACAATAAAGGATATCACCCACAAAACCCACTCCTAACAAATATTTTTGTGAACATGTAGGCGCAAGTGCCACCACACACACGCACTGACACACACATACATATAAACACAAGACGATGGAGTTTAGTATTATTTCATGATGCCATGTGAATCGGTCCAATTTTCTGGGAATAAAGGTGATTGGTCTATGTTATGTACCATGAAAGTACTTTTAGCAGCTTCCGTTCATATTGGAGTAACATTTTTTTTTTGTTCAAAAAAAAAAATATATATATATATACAGCTGTTCTGTATAATTTGTACAATGGTGTGTCGGCACCAAATTTTATCACTCCGTCCGACCCTTTTTAAGTAATTATACGATTTTGATTAAGCATGAATATTGAAAATAAAAATATTGAAAAAATGATGGCAATAGTAGTCCTTCTGTTTTATAAGTTTGCTTTGATAGGGGGCATCCATAACCAACTGCCGAATTTATTACGCTAATAAATTTGCCCTCGTTGTACTACTACTTATATTATTAATACTCCAATCAATTTTTTTTTGGTCTTAATTTGTTCTACCGTCAATTAATTTCGCATCATATACTTATAAATCAATGACAAAAAGTTATATCATATTCAATCGAAGAGAGAGACAGAGACGGAAAGAGATGTATTAATAAAAATGTGACTCTGAGAGACGGGGCAAAGTAAATTTGATAAACACAATTTTAATCATTCCAGTAAGAGAGAGAGGGGTGAAGTTATAATTTGAACAGTTTAACTTGATTAATTTATTATATATTTGAATTGATCGTTAATTAAGTGATTATAATTTATTATAACTCATATTAACAGGCTTAAACGGATCCTTAAAAAATCCAAAAAAGCAAAGGTTAACAAAAGAAGTTAAAATAATCTATATAGTAGTATAAATTAGCTTGGGCTACTACAATTGCATCTACAGTATTTTTTTTTTTTCTGAAATGCTCTCAATCCTGCTGCATCTGTGGTACGATGATTGAAAAAAAAAAAAAAACTGATATGAGTCCCGTGTCAGAGAAAAGAGGGGGAGGCGTGAGGGAGTCTTGTAGATGAGATCCTCTATGACATATTGTGTGTCATAGGAAATCCGGACTCGGAGTCTTGGCTGTACTGTGTTGGTGCTTTTGATTTGACCCCATTTTTTCATTTCTTTATCTTTTTAATATGTAAACATTTGTTAATTTATGTCCTTTCTTTCATGAAATAGTAAAATTATTTTAATTGAGCATCTTTTAGTTGAGAAAAAAAATAATATTTTAATTATTTCCTTACAACCTTTTCCTTTATAATTTATTCAAATGGTTAATTTTTTTTTATAATTTTTTTGAAACGTTAAGAGATTTTGACGTATTTTGCACAAATATTAAAGTTAAATTAAAAAAAAAATATTTTTTTCAAAAAAATATTTAACTTTAAACACGGACTTACACTAGTAGGATGACATGCAGCACGTGCATGAGTAATTAGGCCAGCTGCTAACAATTATGGCAGTATCATTTCATATGTCATCACTTCGTTGACCTCAAGTCCCTTATTATATACTATACTAGAAATAACCCGTGTCCTCGACTAATAATTATAAATTAAAAAATAAATAAAATTATAAAATTATTAATTTTAATATTAGTTTAAATAAAGTAATAAAAATTGTTGAAAATATTTACAATTTTTACTATGCACACTCTCTTTACAACTTCTCACTCAATCGCAATTAAACTGCACACTTCTTTTTCCGTCGCAATTAAACTGTACACTCATCTTACAAATTCTCTTTAATGCACGTGGTACCAAAGGACATGGTTTTTTGAAAGAAAAAAATTAATAAAAAATATTAACATTCTAATTAATTTAAAATTTAAAAAATAATTAATAGAAATTGATTAATGGAAATTGTGAAACTAAAAATGAGAATCAAAACTACCCATCAATGAGAGTATAGAAAATAATAATTACATTAGAATATAAAAATTATTGACTCACGTTTAGAATAAAAACCAACAAAAATGGTGATATAAATAGTGAATAAAAAGTGGTACAAATAGTTTTCCCTCCTCACTTGAATGGACACGCGGCCAAATCAAATGGAAAATAAGTTGGAATCACTGCCTCCACCGTGCGTAATGCGGATCCCATTCTTTCACAATTTTTTACTTTTGCAAGATGTTTGAATCACTTTTCATCTATGGTGTTTTTATGGTGTTTTGCACTTGTTCATGTAATATAAATAAACATCAGGACGTCCATTCCGAGTACGTACTCCATTATTCCACCCACAGGCACCAAAACCTAGCTATATAGCTAGCTACACCACTCAACTTGAATACTGTATCGTTTCTCCTCATTGTTTTCCGTACCTGGGAATCCTCGATAAACATCGACTGTCATGGGGGATAATATTTTTGCTCAAGAAGGATCGCCCATAGGAATTATTGGTAAGTACGAATATTTGGTATGAAACATACGAAAATTTGATAGATTATTATATGTATGTATGTGTGTATGCATGCATGTATCATGTACTATGTTAAATTGTAACCTTGTTGTTCATTTGTTGTTTAATTAACCAGTTGAGGTTAATGTCCGGGAAGGAGTGTCAACCACGACCACGCCGCCTAAAACTCCGATCATGATGATGGTCGACATCCACGAACCACCAGTACGGGTCTCCAACCTTGAACAGTACAAGCGGTGGTTTGGAATTGTGGTCTATACGTTTTGTGCGCTCTCTGGTCAATCAACTGCCACGCTCTTGGGAAGACTGTATTTCGAGAAAGGAGGGAACAGCAAATGGTTGGGAGCCCTTGCTCTGGTTGCAGGCTTCCCCCTCCTTATTCCATTCTTGTTCATCTACCGATCTAAAGAAGGCGGAGGCCGGCATAGTGATGATGATCAGAAACCATCTCGGCCGTTTAACTATACCATTGTCGCGGCTTATGTCCTACTAGGCGTTTTAATGGCCTTAAACGGCATTCTCTATACCATTGGTCTCGCAAACCTTCCGGTGTCTACGTTCACCGTGATCTCCGCGAGTCAATTGGCCTTCAACGCAATCTTTGCGTACTTCCTGAATGCGCAGAAGTTCACCCCATTCATCATCAACTCTCTGGTGCTTCTCATAACATCATCCGCCCTCCTCGTCGTCCAAACCGACAAACAACCGGCATCTTCATCATCGGGAAACTACATGGTTGGATTCTTCTTCGCAGTCGGAGGGGCTGCCACCTCCGGATTACTCCTCTCCTCAACACAACTTGTTTTCAGAAAGTACCTAAAAGCGCCAACGTTCAAAGTGGTGTTTGAATTGATCATCTACGAATGTTTCGTCGCAACGTTAGTGCTTCTCACGGCTTTCTTCGCGAGCCGAGAGTGGAAGAGCATAAGCAAAGAGATGGAGGAATATGAGCTAGGAAGGGCATCCTACGTGATGACTTTGGTGGGCACAGTGGCGTCATGGCAAGTTTACGCCATTGGTGCCATTGGGCTGATCTTTGAGGTATCCGCCTTGTTCTCCAATGTTATCAGCGCTTTGGGTGTGCCGATTGTCCCGGTTTTGGCCTTAGTTTTTTTCCATGACAAGATGAGTGGGGTGAAGGTGATTGCCATGTTCTTGGCGGTGTGGGGATTTGTCTCCTACATTTATCAGACTTATAAGGATGATTTGAACTCCAAGCCCGCAGAAGTCAAGAGTGAAAATGAAATTTGCCTTGCGGAAAGAGGAGGTGGTCTAGGTGATGGAAAATAAGTGAAACTGATCATCAAAGTTCATCACATATGCAAATAGAACACTGCTGTGACTAGATTAATTTGTAATATTACTATAATAATGGTACTTTGTATTTTATCTTCTATAACTCAATCATATATTATAGATTGATTATACAATTTATCGTCAATATATATAAGATGCTAGGGTACGTTAACTTCATAAATGGGATCTGAATTTTTCGTTTCATCAAGGACGGACTATTTATGATCATATTTAATGAACTTATACAAAATTAACCTTTTCCAAAAATCATTGATAAAAAAAAAAAAAAAAAAAAATTTAGAAAGCATTAATTTGTGAATTATTATGACTTGAGTTATAACAACCCTGTGCAATGCCTATTTGGCGGAACTAGGTGGGGGTGAGCGGGGTCGACCGTCCCATCGTGATGAAAATTTATTTACTAGTAGTAGTGGTTATCGAAAATTATGGAGATTTTTCGCCCTCGTTCGTCTTCCTATTCTTTTCCGACGAAACTCAGTTTAGTTCTTTTACTTTTATTTTTGTGAAAATTTAGATACAACTATTGAATCTCCAAAAAAAACAGTATCATTTTTTTGTCAATTACTGACAGTCGTTATAAATAAATGTGGATTCATTTTCTGTGTTTTCATCTCCGATCATCCGTTGGGGTTGTCAGAACGAATTTTTTTTTCTCGGGGGTTCTGCTCCCAAACTCCCGTAGAGTTTTGGCCCCACATCAAAATATTTCTTGCTCCGCTTCCACCTAACATAACAATTAATACTACTAGAAAAAAAATTATATCGGCGTATTTAATATAACCAGGGCCAAGATCATGATGGGCTAAATTATTTTGGACGACATATCATGATCAATAGCCTCGCAATAACAACAGAAAAGGATACTTATAACAAAAATAAAAAAACACAAACACGATCTGAGGTGGGTTAGATCCCAGGTGTCTTTAGTTGTTGTTTTCTTTCCTTGTAACAAAAGTAAAAAATATAAATACAAACACAAACATGCAACACACGTTGGAGAATTGCATCCCTTCGATGGAAGTAAAAAGGAGTTTACAACAATCTAAGAGCTCATTTAGCGCATAATTTTGACATAATATAGCAAATCAATATTGTGTTCTCTCTTTCTCTCTCTTAATATAGCAAATCATTCATCTTTCTCTCTCTATTTTTTTTTTTGTTAATGAATATAATATATTTGTTAGTTAAAATATAGATGATATGGTTGGAGATGATAGTAAAAAGTGACTAGCAATAACACTATTCATGAACTATAATTTGATATTTAACAAGCCAAATTTAGCTAACCCATTGGAGATGCTCTTAGGGTTTTGGATTTCAAAATTTACAATTAGGATCAATTTTTAATTTACGTATTTTTATTTGATAGATGATAGATAACTAATATAAATGACACGGGATCGAGGCAGTGCAGTGCTCCATTCTAAATGGGGTTTGATTTCACTGCAATGGGTCATGATTAGGGTTGTGAATGAGCCAGATTGAGTCGAATTTTTACGAACTCGAGTTGATCTTTTCACATTTTCTTACGAGTTGAACTTTCACGAATTCGAGTCGTTCGAACCTAAAATGAATGAGCTTGACTTGGCTTATGACCGACTCGCAAGTTGCTCACGAGCGGTGACTTCGCGAGTTGTGAATTTTATGGACCTTAATACGTCTTAACGACTTTTAAACATATTTTGACAAATTTTTAATTACTTTTAACGAGTTTTCGAGAGATT
>JAOWAN010068209.1:0-11588 GCA_028566635.1 Lobelia cardinalis
AAGCAAATTAAATGTTAGTGGCAACATTGGCACCTGGGTCAAACGTCAGTGGCATAATGGGGTATTATGCCGATATATCTCTGAACCTTAGTAGTTGGGATATAACGTACCCCTAAATCATCAAACACGTCTCCTTTCTTCCCATCAGCGCCACCCCTTCACCTCCACCCAGATCTGAGGTCGAGAGGAGTGAGAGAGATCGAGAGGAGGGGGGGGGGGAGAGAGAACTTACGCTTTGAGTGAAGCTTGAAGAAAGAGGAGATGCTGAGAAAGAGAGTGGAGAAAGGAGTGAGAGTCCAATTCGCCGGAAGCCAAGCGAAGTATGAAAGGTGAGTAGACAGCTAAAACCCATTTGTTTCTTGATTTCACCCACAACTTTCTTCCTACCCCTCCCTCTTCGTCTTCAGCCCCAAACCCTCCCATTAATTTCTCGTTCTTTCTTTCTTTCTTAACCCAAAATCAAGAATAAGAACAACTGCAATCTGTGAAGAAATTTTTGGGGAGAGAATAAGAAAAAGATTTTTCTCGGTTCCATCTCTCTCTCTTCACAGTTCGATCTAGGGCTTGGTTCGATCTAGGGCTTGATAGAAAGGCACCGTTATGTTTCTTCTTCTTGTTCTTCAATGATTTGTGTATACTGTTTGCTTGGTTCTTGGGTTGCTGCGTCATTGAGGAGGGATGAGTGAGTTGAGCTTTTCAACTCGTTAGTGAATGAAATGTGGTGTTTGATGATAGAAGAGGGTAGAGAAACAAGATTTTGAAACCCAGATTTGGTTTTTCTAGATTTGGTTTTGTGGAGGAGTAGATGGGGTTGCTTGATTGGGGATCTGGGTTTGGGTTAATTAGGGGTATGGGTTTTGAAACCCAGAAAACGATCTTGTTTTCTCGGATAATTAAGGAACCCCCCAATCATTTTGGGTGTTAATGGGCAGCACATGATTTTGCTGTTAAATCCGGCAGGGAGGAATTGTTTGGAGAGTGTGGTGATTTATGCCATGGCAATGGGATTGAATTTGGTGGTGGTGATGAAGATGGTGGTGGTGTTGAAGTTATGGTGGTGGTGGTGTTGAAGTTAAGGAACGAAGGGCAAAATAGTCTTTTGATTATTTTTCCCCAAATTATTTATCCACACAAGCTTCATGTCACTGCCACATAAGATTTTTCATGCCACATATGGCAGTTGACTTGGTCAAAATTAGAACAGGATCAAATCGCCCTTGGTATTGAAAGGTTTGGGACTACTAAGGTAATTAACGAACGATAGGGACTAAATCGTCTACTGGGTCAAAGGTCAGGGACCAAAAAAGTCATTTTGCCTTTTCGGACCAAAAAAGTCATTTTGCCTTTTCGGATAGGAATCTAAAGTTGCAGGATTTTTCGAAATGGAGTTTCAATCTTAAGACGGGTTTCCTAATTAGGGTCCCCTTCCAGTTGATTGCACGCAGCCATCAATCGCTGCCACCTAGTGCCACCACCCTTTTGCTGGCACCGTTACTGCTAGCCCCTGTTACTTCGGTCTCGGTCGCCAGGTACGCTGACATGCTCGTGCCCTCGTTGTGGTGTGCCCCTGCCAATTTGTTTTTGAATGCTGCATACCAAGAATTCATGTTCCCGTGCTTCCTCCTAGTTTTCCTCCATCTTTGATCTTGAGGGAGGGTGTGATTTTCCGTCTTGACGTCAATCATCTGTTTAGCATGACATATAAACAAGGGAATATTCCTTTAAGTTGCTCAAAGAACTAGCAAACTTGGAGCATATAAGATGGGATATCTCGCATACTTCTTAAATCCCCAACTTCCAATTAGGGCAATTCATGAAAACACTCTGAAAACCGGAGAATGAACAATATAGTGTATGACCGCAAAAACTAGCATAATGTCTCAGCAAGTGCATTCATTTATGCAATGGCTATTATTTCTAACTCTTGATCCAAGTTTGATATTGTTAGTCGTTATCGTGCAACAGGAAAGCTTTTGCTGTCTATGGTGCAAGTCACTTGATTCCTATGCAAATTTATGCTTATTTTACTTTTGATAGTTTGGTGTGGCGATTATTATGCATGGGTGCCAAAGTAAGTTTTCACCATTTTGATTTCCTTAGCACAAAATTTGAGAATTGGTTAACATATTAAGCTCGTAAGTTTAACATGGCATGAACTATTTACATGACAATCCTGCGTTAAACCACAAATTGTTGTATCTAGAATGCTTACCAAAGTGGATAGGCAATTTTTCTCTTTCATGATTATATTCTTGGCTGTTGATATGATTTGTGAGTAGTGGTAATGCATGACATTGTTACATATTTACAAAGTTTGGAATGATATGATCATTCCAATTTATGTTCATGGGAGCCATTATGAAAAAATATTCTACAATGCGAGGATAGATAAGTAAAGCACTATAGTGAAATACTTCATCCGTCCTTCTCCGTCTCCATCTAGCTCTACTCTCTGCCTGTTATTTCATTTTTTAAATGTTATTAAGAGACCTGTTTTGATCTTCCAGTTGGAAGCGTCAGCAAGATCTCGTCGTTTCTGGTTGGGCTTCATCTTTGGTAAGAGTCTCTCACACACAAGTATTCTTATTTTCCGGTTGAAGATTTCTACTATACTGCATTATTATGGGGGTGAAGACTCATCTGACCACTTATTTTGGCAGTAATAATAATAAGAGGCATCAAATATTTCAAACTTCCAAGGTAATAGTGCATCGGACGGCGAGCAAAAAGGTGCCACAGTTGCGAGGTAGAAACAAAGAAAATAAGTAGTCGTTATGAATATAATCACCTCAACCAAAATAGCCGGTCGACTTGCCTTCTTCAACTCCGACCTCCATTCCAGTAAGTCTCCCTTCCCCCCAACCCCCCTCTCTCCCTTTGAACGCTCTTTGATTAATCTCTTTAAGTCAGCTTTGGTGTGAATTGTGTGTTTACAGATGGGTCCAAGTTTAGACTGGTGGGATCATTTCCACAAGTTGGTTGTGGGATTGGGTCGGGATTTCGAGGAGTATGGCCGGTAAAGAAGATGACTTGGGGTTTAGAGAAGTGCCAAAGAGTGGAGGCTATCAGCTGCAGCAGCTGCTCCTTAGGTGTAGTTCGGCCAGCCACTGAGACCTACACCGACGAAGCTATTGAGGCTCTGAAAGGTGGAAAGGTCATTGCAGTTCCCACTGATACCCTATATGGCTTCGCTTGTGATGCTTGGTATTACTCCCTTTCCTTCTGATGCAAAGATTTCACTTCTGACTTTTATTAACAATCTGATTAAAATTTGATCGTTTAGATACTTGTCTTTGCAATGATTTAGAGTTCTATTGGTAGTATCTTTAATATGGTTCTTATGATTATCACTTTCCACATAAAAGAGAATAAACAAATGTAAGCTAAATATAAATTTCATTTAGTCCTGGGTTTGTAATATAGCTAGTGGACTCTCTTTAACTGTTGCACAAGGATAATTTACTAACTTGTTCTATTTTCTTTCGCTTAAAGCAATTTAGATTTCTTTGTGGGCTTTCGTTCCTTGTTTATTTTTATTTCAATGTTTAGATGGTTATAGGACAAGCCAGTATTGTTGCTAACTTATTTCCCCATGTGTGCCCACTGCTCTTAGTTTGAAGCTACTTTCTCGCATAAAAAGTGTCTTATGTTAGACTTTTTAAACTTGACCTCACCTTTTCTAAAAAGAAATTTTGATATTTTATACACTTCCTTTTCATAATTAATTTTAACTCGTGGATTTTAGTACCACACTTAATTCTAAATGCATGTGAACTATCAATCTGAGAAGTGGTATGCCACTATGGGAATGATTGGGATACAATCGTTTTTTTTCTTTGTTGTTTATTATTTTACTTTCAGTAGCCGAAGTGTATCACACTTTATTTTCAGTGGTAATTACATAAGCCTGTTTAGGAAGCATTCTTAACCGTGACTAATGTGAGAATATCAAATCCCACAAAGATTCAAAAAAATCCTAGTATAAGTTCTGGGTTCAAGGTTCAACAAATGGTAAATACCGGAGCTACTTGAAATTGCAGGAAAGGTTGTTCATTAAGATCTTGGTGGATGACTTTGGTTAGCAGTATTTCTCCATGTCTAGAACTTGCTCCAATTCTAGCAGTCTCTATTCAAATGGTCACCTCTGCTTCGCGTGTATTTTCCCTTCTTATGTCTTGTTATCAAAACAAACATGATTGATTTGTAAACTTTGATTCCAATGGTATTGTTTATCTTTTTTTTCTATGCTTCTTTCAAGCATGTAGTTTTTTGATGATGTCAGAGAGCTATTTGCATGTCGCAAAGAGTCGAAAGGAATGAAGGTATAGTGGTGATTTTTGGGTTTCGTAGACACCAATGATAGTGGCTAAAATTCTTTTTTTGGGGGTTTCAATAGAGGTGACTACATGGAACTAGTCTTTAAAGTAAAATTTGAACAACATATTTTCGAAAAGGTGTGAGAGAATGAAATACCGATAGAAGAGATCGAATAGGTCAATTAATGGCAATAGAAAGTTGAAGAGTAGGGAGTAGAGGAGAAGATGATATAAAATGTAGAGCTGGATCGAGAGTTTCAAGCATATTTGACTCCAAAAGACTTGGTATGTTTTGCAGAGTTGAAGGGGTTATTGTTCATTGACTTACTGAGACTCAAACCCAAATCGGTTAATCATTAGCTGTGCAAACAATTAATAAAAAATCATGGGAGCACACTCTCACAAACCAATTAATACCATGTTGAGACTGTAACATGGTATTATAGTGGCCCACGTTCTTGTTCCCTGCCATCCTTATCAATGAGGCTATGTTTTGAACCTGAAATCAAGCTACACGTGAGGGAGCGTGTGTTGAGACTTAAGCCCAGGTTTGGCCATCACTAACCTTGCAAACAATGATAAAGATCTTGGGGCCGCACCTTTTACAACCGTTGATTACGAAATTTATTGGCCTCCCTACAAACAAAACATTATAAAACATAGTATACCTGCAGGACAAGTGTTGATGATGATATCACCAAATATCCTCAGAGGAGGTCCAATCTAGTAACCAAAAGAGCCTTTCTTTTTTCCCCTTAGAGATACTTAATAATATGATTGAGAATAAGGCTGAGTTGACAGATAATCAATAATATGCTACTTATCGCAAAGAAGCTCCTTACTTTTCATTTGGCATCTGATATGAGATGTTTTTGCTATGTTTGTTTCCATGAAAATAAGTTGGCAACATGTTTTTGATATTCGTCTGCTATTTCGTAGATTTTGGAAACATTATAAATGGAAAATAACTCCCAAGTTAACGGAAGTTGCAGTGAAAAAAACTCTTTGATATCCTTGCACTTTTTTCCAAAACTTTTGGACATTTTGAGCATATTGCAGCACTTCAAATTAGAAGGTCCTTTTCATTGATAAGTTCTGAGATGGTTTTCTCAATTCTATTTCCTGCAATTTTCCAGGTAAAAGAGGATTTTTGGAATCAAAGCTCATTATGTGTAATCAAAATGTTTGGCCAAAGAAACAGTTTAAGACTTTGTTTTGTTATTTGGAATCCTAATCTAATTGGCATTACTATGATACTTTTGATTTTTGTCATATATCCCCTCTCTCAAAATCTAATGAACTCGTGTGTATCTTTTATGGCGAGGCTTAGAGCAGCTCTATGGAAGCGGTCAAGCGAATATACGAGATCAAAGGGCGCAAGCAAACAAGCCCTCTCGCTATTTGTGTTGGGGATGTCAGCGATATGGAGCGTTTTGCCGCCATAGACCATCTGCCTCATGGCTTGCTTGATTGCCTCCTTCCAGGACCTGTGACAGTGGTCCTAATGCGAGGTCCGTAGTCCCTCACTTTGTTTTCCTGAAGATTTGTTAGAAAACTGGACAAAAAGATGGAAAAAATCTGGGTTTTCCTAAGCCCTTCGAGGAATGTATCACTTGAGGAAGAGAATTATGCCTGGAGACCGTACCATAATACTTGTTAAATTTGTTTAGTAACTAATATGAATTATTAGATTACGATATTACCATTGGAATGAATATCTTTGACAGTATCGTCCTTTACTGTCTTTGAATAATTTTATTTTTGATGATTGCACCTTATAATAAAGAGAGAATGCATTGCATGTCTCATTCACATAACTGCTCATGCAAGTTGGAAGGGAGGGGGGGGGGGTAGTCAATATGCTTATTTCTGTATACTTTCTTCAAAAGGGTACTTATTTGATGGGTGTTTGCTTGTGTAACTTTAAAAAGATTTTTCAATTGAGTTTCGTACATTTCAGGTGATTGCAGTATCCTTGAGAAATCGTTAAACCCTGGAATCGATAGCATAGGTGTACGAGTGCCTAATTCCAGCTTTGTCAGGGTGATTGCCCGTGGATTGGGTAGTGCATTGGCCCTTACTAGTGCAAACCTGAGTGGAAAGTCGAGTAATGTAGCTATCAACGAATTTGAGAACCTCTGGGAACATTGTGCATACGTTTTTGATGGCGGCGTGCTCCCATCCGGGCGTGAAGGATCAACAATCGTGGATCTTACAAAGCCGGGAAAGTACAAGATCTTGAGAACAGGAAGGTAAGTATCAAATTTTGACAAGAGGTAGAACGTTTTGCATAACTATATGGCTAAAGGCTTCATTGCAGCTTTCCTTGGAAAATACAAGCGATGAGGCATTTATGTGGCAAAAATTTAATCTAGACATTTATTTCCTGATTTCTCTTGAGATCAAGTGAGATTGCCCAAGCGATGCATGCGTAGACGTGTACATCAAAATTCTGAAGTTCTTTTGTTGTATTTGCAGTGCCAAAGAAGAGACTGTTTTAGTCCTGAAGAGACACCATTTGCTAGAAGATGAAACTGCTGCTTAAATGGGGTTTGAATATGAAATTTCTATGCCATTTTATGACGAACATGGAGCTGTCATTCCATAGATAGGATAGATTTTGCTCTAGCGAGAAAGACACGGATAGTTCTGCATCTTTAGCTACTCGAGAGGCTCTAAACCTTGTTTCCGAACCAGACCCTTACAGATAAACCTTTCGTTTCATTTTGTAGATTTCGGAAGTTTTGTACCTCCGTACCGTTGTAACAAGTTGGTTGATTCACGTGAAGCTTTACTTGGATAATTTAAACCGTTGTTCTCTTTCTAGATAGGAAGTGGACCAATGTAACAAGTTTGTTGATAGTCCCTTCGTTCTAGAGAAGATTGGATGTAGCTTTTGTTCACTTACCATATTGTTAGGACCTAAAATTAGCATGGCAATAATGGCGACCAAGCCAAATTGATTGCCATATTCATAGCTATTTGCTTAATTAACAATGGACATTTACAAATTTCAGTTTTACATTGACCTTGACCCTTATTCAGCACTATAAAAATAAAGCAGTAGCCACTCCAAAACTTGCAACTCACTACTCTACATTGCACACTCTCCCTCTACACACACAACACCACAACTGCGTGTGATCATATTCTCGTCCGCTAAAAGCAACAACGTCGTCCGAATTAAACCACCATGAAGAATTGTTCCATTTGGGTCGTTATTACTGTCATGGTTTTATGCTTGGTCGTCGCAATGCACGTGAACGGGGAAGTTGTTACGTGTATGGACATTGTGGCAAAGATGTTTCCGTGCACGCCGTTCTTGGTTGGTGGTGCAAACGCACCTACTGTACCGTGTTGTTCAGTGGCGCGCAGGCTGGACGCCATTGCGGTGGCTTCCCGAGCGGATCGTAGGACTATATGCAAATGTTTTCAGATTGCTGCACAGTACTACTACCCTAGTGTCAACTACGGCCATGCGAAGCAACTTCCTCGATTCTGCCATCTCCACACGAAGAGCTTGCCCACCAACCCCCTATTCGACTGCAACGCGTACAAATTTCTATAAGAATCTTTCAAATACTTTTTTTTTGAAAATCTATTTTTGAGTTTTGACACCGTTACTTATTTTGTTAATTCTGTGTTTGTACAGAGTATGATTGATGGCTAGGAGAACTTCATTGAGGGAGGACCTTGACCAATCGAGCTAACGGAAGATCTTATTTTCGCCTTATTATTTTTCCCTTCCTCTTTTCTATTTTTTCCTGTGTCATGTGCAGCACTTTGCACAGCTGCTATCACAGAGCCATTGGTGATTTCCTCGTAGTTAATGCTCTTACAATAAAGCTGAGGCCCTCTTTGTGCAGCCGGGGTAATGCCCTATGGCTTTGTTTGCTAGGTTTATAGTAGTTTGGCCCGTTTGTTGTTTGTGGCCGTGGCCGGCTTATATGCCTGGGGATGCGCAGTGTCTTTGTATAGTTCTTTTGATCAATCATATTTACATTTACTGATAAAAAAATAGAAGCAGCGATGCAGTGGGAATGATTCCCAGTTTGTCCCTTAAGCTTGGTTAAAAACGAGCAATCACTAACAATATAGTACGTACTTGCTTCTCCATTTGCATTGGCTCAATACTTAAAAATGGGTTATGGATCGCATAAAGTTAGATTTCAAATTTTGCGCGCGTGTAAGTAGCTAGGTCTTCACCCTCTACCAAACTTGGATGTCCTTAGATCCAATACAATGATATATAAACCAACCTTATAATTCCCAAAACCCGCTTCTACGAACCATTTTTACGGTCAATTTTGGCATTCACCCGTTTAGTATTTTTGTTCGTTTGACCACTCAATACGTAGCCCCCATATTGGAGTCTACGTAGCACATTGGGCCCACTCAATCTATTCTCTTGGCTCAAAGATGGGTTAGCACCCATTTTTCCAACATGAGATTAGTGCTTTATAATTCTAAGGATGATATTGATTTAATTTACTGCTACACTTGGGGACTAGGAACTATGGGCCAGCTAGGGCATTGTTCTCTTCAGTCAAGTGACAAAGAACTGCTGCCAAGCCGAGTGGTTGCCCTTGATGGAATATTTATAAAGGAGAATGCATGTGGTGGTGTATGAAAGGAGCCCTTTACGGCTGGGGTGGTGGTCAAGCAGGGCAATTAGGCCTTGGTCCCCAATGCATGTTCTTTAAAGGAATTGTGCGAGTTTAGGCTTGCAGACTGTGTTACGGTATTGAATGCTTCTAAAATTGAAGAAGCTGTATCCAGAACAGGATCAGATGCTTTAGCTCGCCTCGGGGGGAAATTGAGGTACTGTTTTATTTATCTACTTTTGTTTTACAAGCTCAAACAACATTAGCATTTAGCAACACATTTTCACTGGTTTTGTAATTTTCCTCCATGCAGAGAACATATGCTTGATGGAGATGACACTTACTGTAGCTGAAAGCGGAAAACTACGAAAACAGCAATGATAGGCTAACTATTTTGCTGGTGTTAATGTACAGAACAGTCGACTATTGCGTCCAAGGAACTCATGTATTGGGATACATCTCCACTAGCTATTTATCAGTCCTATTCTCAAGATTAGAGCAACTAGGAACTACCGTATTTGGCACATCTAGTGCCTGCAGAATATATTTTTATATATATATATATATATATATATATATATATTTTGTATATTTGGCTTGTAGAAAAGTACACAAGTTGAGTAATAGTGGATGTGGTTGGACTTGCATATACAGAGACCACTAGAATGGGCTTCCTGTGGTAAGAGTATTATTACTAACCCATCATCAAAGAGTGCATCATGTAATAGAAAATGGAACCTTATATGGTGACAGCAGTGCTTGGATATGCATATATCTATATATATATATGATTAATTGCATATATATAAACTGATCTTTGCCTGGTGTAACTGGTCCAGAAATCAGACATCATGGAAACCAGCCAAGGTGGAAGATGTCTTCACTCTTACTGGCCCATGTGGCGAAGCATCCAAGGTGGCATCATCGCGCTAGGGTGAGCTAGACCTTGCACCTCTTCCCTTAAGCCTTCCCTTCCTTGGGAAGTGCCTCTGTAAAAAAGTTCAGCTCCATTTCATGGCCTTGTACTTGTGTGTGTGTGTGAGAGAGAGAGAGAGAGAGAGAGAGAGAGAGAGAGAGAGAGACTTACCCTATAGTTAGAGGAAGGGAATGGGGTGGTAGTGATGGTCGGGGCGGAGGTAACAAGAAGGAGCATGAGTTTAGGCCCATGTTTTGCTGTTCCTGCTGTGCGCGCTCAGCAATGTTTTTCTCATTCTCTTTGAGCTGTATTCACATTTGATCAGAAATTTTCGATACAGCTCGCATGTCCATACCCTTTCCACAAAGGAAAAGATAATTTAAGGTAAAAGCTTTTACGTTTCCATACATACCTTCTTCGAGAGGGAGTTGTTTTGCCCCTGAAGTGCTTTCTCCTGCCACAAGTTTATAGTGAAAATACTGAATTCTCAAGAATGATTGCAAGAGCCTGCATTGGCAATTGAGTCTAACACAACAAAACCCGCCAATGGTAAAGCTTGATTAAAGTTTAAACTTACCTTTTTGTGAAGGTCAGAAATTGACTCCTGCATGACCTGGTTCTGCATTCACAAAGCTAGGGCTTTCAGTATGGTGGATATAGAGCGAGTAAGAAGTGAGAACTGTACATACTAGGTATGCTCGAGATATTCCAATATCCAATGGTCCCCTACTGCTAGTAAAGTAGAAAAGAACTGGATACTATACAAGTTTTCGTTATAAAATTTGTTAAAAGGAATATAGATTGCGTGTCGCAACTAAACTTTTGATGAAATGCACAATCTCAGGGGTCGGAAGGATACTAAGAATGGAATATAAAAGAATTGGTAGGTATTACCTTTCGTGTTCTTATACGCTTGAGAGCAGTGTCAAGTTGCTGCTCCAGACTTTGAAGCTCTCTAAGGTTCAAGTTATCAAGATCTTCTCCCACATAGTGCCTACATTCAAATTTTGATATAAACACATACGTTATCTCATACTACTGAATGCATTGTTGAAGGTTGTGAAGAACAAAAATTATCTTGTTCACGGTTCAGAGAGGGAAAAGGTAGGCATAAAATAGCTGAAGAAAAGGGATAACTCAATAACAACACAAACCCTAACTACTCCTTTTCTCATTCCCAGAAATCAACATGTCAATTGAAACCATACCCTAAATTATCAGCAGAGAGTTAATCTTTAAGATATAGACTACCAATTAAAATCTGGATTTTCATTGCACCTATAAATTAATTAGCAGCATGTTCAGTTTAACCGGAGGTCAGGGGTTCAAATATGGAAGGAGGAGGCTAATACTCGAATCATTTTGCTACTAATACAATTTTGACTAATCGAAATAAAATCCAGGCATATAACATTCAAAACCTAAAGTTTGACTAGAAAAAAGAAGGTAGAAGTCATGAGGATGCTAAGTTAATGGATTAAAATGTTCCATGGACCAAGAAACTGCCTGAAAAGGGGACCTGCATGCTTCTCTGGCTATAAAATAAGCCAAGGAAGTGCATGGGACTAAAATGAGGTGAGTGTATACCTTATGTTCTTTTCCAGGATTTCAACCTTTGCCGTGAGCTTCGAAGATTCAAGAGTCCAGTTTCCCTGTATCAAAAGCCAATATGATCAAAGAGGGAGGGAGAGAGAGAGAGAGAGAGAGAGAGAGAGAGAGAGAGAGAGAGAGAGAGAGAGAGAGAGAGAGAGA